>JARHVA010002718.1:397500-592500 GCA_037957365.1 Torreya grandis | reverse complement strand
TATATATATATATATATATATATATATATATATATATATATATATATATATATATATAAAGTTATGTTCATGTATACATGTCATAATCTCATCTCTTATATCCCTATGTAGGGGTGATATCAGATGAGAACATTATGGTGTACTTCATGGAGGACCCATGATGTGATGAGATGACTGACCCATAGATAAATATGATGTAGTTATATGTATTATCATAGTTATTAATCCTATTATATTACCACTCAAATACTTTAGGAATGATTGTTCTCATTGATATTTTAGCACTGCTCACTCATTGACACTTATGTAGTAGTATGCCTACTCCATCACCCTCATAATGTCTAACAAGGCCTTTAGTTGGTATGATGTTGTTAGTAGTTATCTAGCTCTATAGAAATTGTTATGTGTTATATCTCACTCTTCATGATATATATGTGCTAGAATTGTATCATCATGGGTCACTAATCCCTCATTTCTCATCCTAAACTCAATTATCATCCAATCCACCTCAACTTATAATTTGGCTATCTCTATAGCTCTCAAGGATCAATCCATTCCATCCCCCATAGCATTTTTATCTCTACATCCCTAGATTTGATATCATATTTTAACCTATCAATTAAGGCCTCACCCTCCACTAACCGTATTTGATTTGATGGCCTTGCCCCATCATCTACAACTATATAACTCTTTGGCATTTGTTGCATCAATGTGTCCTCCCCATATCTCTCTTCATTTTTAATAAAAGTCATAATCATAGATCCTGTGATACATTACCCTCAACATCACCAATCAACATCCTCAATTTTTAAATCATCAGCCCTCTCTCCATCACCATGACCAACCTATCCTTCATCCACTAGGGCATATACATGAATAGGCATCCTCGAATATGCTCTCCTCTATGGTCACATCATGAATTCCATTTATAATCTCTCCCTCCATGTCCTAGGCATCTGATGAGTATCTCTCAACCTTAATGGATTCATATGATCCTTCCATACCCTATAGGCATTAGTAATCCTTGCATCAACTATGTGTCTCATTTTTTGATATGGAATTATATTAAGTTGTACCCATTTATGCTTAGACACCCTAATATCTATACCCGATCCCCATTATGATCTCTCTTGTGTTGATCATGAAAATACATGAGACCTTAATAGTACATCATTTTTTATGTCAAATTACATTATTACTCTATTTGGATTATATATCTTTATAATATACTCATGCCTACCTATAATGTAGCATGATGTCAGCATATAATCCATATATAACACATCTTGCCTCCACCATAAATTTACCTCTATATATGGTCTCTAGGTAATATCCTAAGGTGCCAATACTTTTATTGATATATTTTACAAACTCATATCAACCAAGTTATTCCTTTATCCTCTTAAAATAACATATCATCTATATTAAATTGGTTATCCATTGGCTCTCTATCACATTTGCCCCACTAGTCTCTCCATTATAATATGTTCACAAGTCCACACCCATATTAGTGTTGATGGGCCAATACTCTCTCCTACCTTGTATACCATAAAATTAAAATGTGTGTGTGTGTGTGTGTGTGTGTGTGTGTGTGTGTGTGTGTGTGTGTGTGTGTGTGTGTGTGTGTGTGTGTGTGTGTGTGTGTGTGTGTGTTTTATAACACACATATCCACTAATAAAACTATGTATTACTCTTAAACATATTGGCTATCACATCCAATAGTCTTGCAGGAAATAGTTTCCCACTCTTGTCTAGTATAAGTATGCCACCAAAAAGAGCCATCAACACCAATGTTAATGCATATATATCCTATAAATACATGAATGCATCTAGGTATATCCCATGATCAACAATCATAATGATATCATCATTAAAAAATATATCCAGTGATACCACCTATGCTGTCTTTCTCTAGTATACCTTCACACCCTATTTCAAGATATAAAGTATCTACTACACATCCTCTAGTGTAGAAATCATCTCACATGTCAACATGTGAAATGTGTTGGTCTATGAATTCCAATGTTAAACCAATTTCTTAAAAATAAACTCTATCCACATATATTAGGCATCTCCACAACATAAGACATTCCCACTGCTTCAAGAACAGCCACCTCATAGTCTATAAACTTGTTGATCTATTGTAATACCCTAGGTCACCTCTCATGTATGACTAATATCACTGATATCTCTTGATAGTTTTTTATGTAAATAATTCCATCATCAAATCCAATTTAAATGTGTAATCATTAGCTCAAGTAGGTTAATAATATCCACATATTAATTACATTCAACTATATCATACATAACCTCATCTATATCCATACCATCTTTCTCTTCTTATCCATACATTACATACTATTATATCCATACCATTTTTCATTCATCACCCACCCCTATATATGGTCCATATTTAATCTCTCAAATCTCATAATCCAAGCTTTTTCCCCTATTTTAGAAACTTATTATCTTGTTTTCACCTCCACATTAAAATAACCCATTTTTTAGAACACCAAAATAAAAAAAACTAAGGTGTAAGTATTTCAAATAAAAATAACATAGAAACTATAATGAGAGATATAACAATGTTATAGCCAACATATGAACTAGACTAAGTTATAAATCACTAATGACTTAATACTTAGATAGGGGCAGTTTAGTGTATAATAGTACACTCACACACTCTTCTCCATGCACTTCCTATAAATCCTTCTTAGTAGAGCCATTACCAATTTATAATCTTACTCAAGTACTTATATGAACCATAAAATAGTTTTCACCTCATTGGGTAAACCAAAAATAGTTTATCAAATAAATGTGAAAGAAGAAATAGATTCAATAGAATAATCACCATACTAAGCTTTATTTAACAATATCTATAAAACTTTAGATAATAGCTATTAATTATTTTGAGGAATATTTTAAAAATAAATACAATATAAGGTATTTTTTTTAAATATTTCACATAAATTTATACCAATGAATATTTTATAAAAGTGTTATCCATATGATCTTTATAATAATCACTACACTATTATTATACTCTTAAAATGATAATAAGTATAGATTCAGGTTATATTCACATGTTCACTTTTAGAATTTAAGCATATCTTATTTTTTTATACAATGATGAACATTACCACATGAGTGGCCATATCATCACAAACATGCTCAAATCAAGTTCAAACAAGTTTCCAATTAACCACCTCATAAGCCTTGGTATAGAGATCAAACCCCTAATTCCTGGTCTTGTGCATCACTTGGTTATCATAATAGTATGAAATTCAATTTATCTATATATTTCAAAACACACGCTTAAGTTTTTCATGTGAACATTTATGAAATCCAATTCATCAATGTAATTGGTATTGTTACCAATTTCATTAATGATAAGATAACCAAATATTTTAGTTCCTTTAACAAGATAAATAAATCACACCCTATCTATTATGACCTTTAAGTTTACTTAATTTATCTTAGTTATTTACAAAAGATGATTTATTGTCATTAATCCTATAAATGATTCACATTTAATAATGATAAACAAAATGTTCACCCTAAGTTCTAGTTATTCATTAAGATGTCAACATTATCATTCAAACTAAGACTCAAACATAAAAATCTTCAAGAGTAGTCATCATTGAAACTGAGTTCAATTAATTTAGCATTACAACATGTCACCTTAATTCAAGAAGAATATTATGACAAATCAACATCATTACATGCTTCTTTATTAATTTATTAACAATTATCAAACATGTTTTATCCACAATAAGATCTAATATAACAATCTAACTTAATAGTTTGATAAAAATATGTTAAGATTTTATACTTTTAATAACCAACCAAGTTGGTTGGAAATAACCATATCATGTCAGCTTATAACTCACCTAAGATATGATAAGTTTGAATGTTTTTCAAAACCAACCCTGAACATTAATAGAAATATCTCAAAATCAATTAATAAAAATATACTATATAAATCTGAGGATAAAATCATATCATTGTATAATCATAATTTCAATAAACATCATTTTAGAGTTTCAACACTAACATCTAAACCTTTCAATTAATATTAGTAATAATCACAACCCAACTAAAAAGTAATCATAGTTTTTCCTATGATAATTATTATATTATTATGCATGCATATCACTAATAGAAAAACTCATCAATGTATCAAATAATGATAGCAAATAGTGTTGCTAAAGAGTAATAACTAGACTAATTAAGTTATTAATTAATTTAACATCATAATAAACCATTTACTCCTTTATATAATCAAAGTAAAAAATCTTACTAAAAATATTAACTCAGAGAATCAAATAATATTATCATCATCAAGAGAGAGACAAATCAATACAAGTATCAAAATAAAAAGATTTATATTATGTAAGATATTTTTATCAAATGTTCATCTAAATGCAATCTTGAAGAAATGCAAGCATAATTTCAATCCTCTATTTTAAAAAAACAACTGACACCCACATGTCCAGTCCCAATGATCCCCCAATTTGTGGTCCTATACCACCCCAACCATTAGTTGGTTGTGAATCTAGGTAATAGGATAGGTGAAGAAGAAGATAATGACAAAAAAAATTCTGATATTGACTTCATTAACACATCAACTAGATAGGATAAGAACTCATTCACATTCTAGTTCATGAAGATTAATGTTTGGGCACCTAATCCAAAGACTATAGCTTGTAACCTTGAGCTTTTAATATTGAACGTCACATTATATTAAAGTCAATACAAACATGAACTTCAAATATGTACATTTTATAGTCTTTATATTATTTTTTATTATGTTAAATTAGGTAATGTAGAATAAGAACATAGTTCTTTAGTACCAATAAATGATAAATTAAAAAGATCAAACCTTAACAACCTGCTATTAAATAATAATAAATTGAAGTTTTACAATAATATCTATAAAATCCTTGACTCACAAAGTCATAAAATAATAACTGAAAAATTGAGTTCATGTAACCAAGTAAAAAAATAAATTATTTATGAATACCTTTCTAGGATTCTCCCTATAGCACATAGGTAAACAACTTATAGTCCCAAAATACATCCATATAAATTTTTCCAATAAGAGAGAACTAAAAATTCCAATAGTCAAGTATGGAGTTAAAAAAAAATCATTGCATAATGATAAAATAATCAATATTTTAAGTTAAAACTTTCATTATTTGTTTTACCATTTTCACAAGAAATGATTGCAAGCAAATTAAAAAAAAATCAGCCTTGAATTGACAAGCTAATAAAATGATTATACAAATAATCAAAATTTAATAATAACCAAATCCTATTCAAGAATGTACCTAAAAAAACCATTTTTGCATTTGAATGGAAAAAAACCCTCAAGACATGATTCTAGGGTCATTGATAACCAAATTGTAGTCTATAAAAAGACCCTAATTATAAAAAAATAATTATTATCTTTATTATTTGTCCATGAATGCCTAACCACCATGGAAAAAAACATATAACCAATAGACCTTGATAGGTTAAAACATTTTTCCATGACATTCAAGGTTTTCATAAATATAAATAAATCACAAACCCATTTTTTACTTTGTATGCTAATAAAAAGAGTTTGAAATAGTATAAAAACAAAACTAGAAATGCACACAAGGTCAAGCACTTACAGGTGTAAGAGAAATAACAATAAACATAAAAATAAAATTACTTGATAGCTTTGAATGAAAATGCAAGAGTTTGAATCACCTATTTTCCTCTTTTCATTTTTCCTCTTCCAAAAGCCTAAGGTTTGTGTTTTTCCATCTCACCTCGAGAAGATTAAAAAAATTCCAAACAAACTCCACATAAATGTCCAGTCATGGATGACAAATAGATCCATGACTATAATGGCAATTTTATGAAAAATTCTAGGCCATTATAGCCATTATTTCCACTAAACCCTCAACAAAAACCATAATAAAATTTTTAGAAAGGTTTCTCCTTCCAAACTAATGTTACAAAATGGAAGTGAATAACCAAATAAATATAATATAACTAAATATAAGTCTCTCAACCCCTAAACCCTTTTAAAATGAGTTAATTCCATCATTAAAAGTCTAAGCCACAACAAGACAAATAAACCAACCAATTCAAGCCCCATGTGGCTCATGCCCCTTTTCTCTATCTTGACTAGGTCTATTCATGTCTTTTACTAAGACTTATGCATATACTCTTTCCACCAAATCTAGAGTGAATATAGGTTGGAGAATAAAAATGTAACACATGCATTCAAAGACTAAGACTAAGTCAAATAAATAGATGAAAAAAATAAAGGAGGTCAAAAAATCCTTATCCCTTAAGGATCTCAAGACAAATTAGGCAAGCATAAAATATAACAGTAACGTTTAACACAAAAATGGAAAAGTGACAAAACTTGAACATTATAGACTAGGTTGACTTAATAAAAAAACACTAGGTAAAAAAATCATGCCAATCAAGCAACTGAAAATAACTTATAAAACAAATCAAAAAGAAAGAAAAGCTCAAAATCATTTTATACTTTATTCAATTTGTTATCAATTCTCTACCCTATCTAGTTATTGAGATTTGTAAGCAACCTAGATCATTGTACCTAGCCTACGATCACAAAATAGATCATAGATAGAATTTGGACAAGATAAGAATAATAAATGCACTATGTAATATAAATAAATCAATTAAAATTTATCATATACTAAATTCACCTAATAGAATTCATAATAACATTTAATAATCAAATTTCACTTCAAAAATTCACAACATCATCAATATCTCAATGAAACAATAATGTCTTGATAAACAACTAAACCATAAATTATCTAGCTGAATCACATCATAAACATCAACAATATACCACAATATATAAGATATTAAATCAAACTAGTAAAATAAGTTAAATAACCATGAAATAGTCATTAGTCAAGTAATAAAATAGTACTATCAAAAAGTATTAAGTATCAAATATCTAGTGTCATGACATCATTCCCCACTTGAAAAGGAGAGATCCTGATGACTAAAATATCCAAGGATGGTGTTATCTAAAAATAATTTCATCTTCCCAAGTATTATTTCTTTCAAAAAAAGGATCCCATTGGACCAAAATTTGAGAAATTTCAAGATTTTGAAGTTTAATACTAGGATGATCTAGGGTCCTCACTGGTTCCAACTACATCTTTTCTTCTTCTAAAACCTAAAGATGGGTCCAATATAAAACATGAAAAAGATCGAGAATGTATTTTCTCAATAATGCAACATGAAAAACATTGTGAATCCTAGATAAATAAGGGAGAAGGGCTAGTTGATAGGTAACATGACTAATTTTGTCCAAATTTTAAAAGAGTCCAATGAATCTAGGAGCTAGCTTGGAGGATTTTCCAAAATTTATTTAAAATTTTTAAGGTCTAACATGGAAAAAAAAGTATCACCTACTTAAAATTCCTATGGTGACATCTTTAAATCTACATAACATTTTTTGTCTATTAGAGACAACTTTCATATTTTGCCTTATGATTTCCATTTGTCTATCAAATTCTTGTAAAACATCAAGATAAAAAATACTTCTATTTTCTAATTTTTCCAAACCAAGTGGATTTATTAATTTATGTGCATATAAATATTAAAATGGAGCCATTTTAATCATATAATTATGTGTTATTATAAGTAAATTAAACTAATTTTAAACAATCATCCCATTTACCTTGTTTATCCTTCACATAAATCTTTAGCATATCTTCCACAACCTAATTAAGCCTTTCCATATAACCATCCATTTATGTTGAGAAGTTTTGTAATTGATGTTAAAGTTTATGTCATTTGATGTCAATATTGATTTCATTGATGTCAAGGTGCATCTAGTGAAGATGCATGGTGAGTGGTCTGTGAGATATGATCTTGTGTGCTTAATGTGATAAGGAATCCATGTGACAAGAAGGCAACCTAATGTCTTTTTGTTGAGAAAAAATTTGAAGGAAACCTAATGATCCTTATATTGGTTGTTATATTGGTTTAAGAGTGTTGTCTGATGAATTTTCTAGTTTATTAGCATCATTGAGGTAATCATGTTTGAGTACTAGTCCTTGAGTACAAGGTGTCTTGAGAAGCCTAGTCATAACAAACATAATCATATCATAAGCATGTACATGGTGAGCATGAAGAGATATGTGTAGAGGTATGAAATTTTTTGAGGAGAATTAAACTCATGTGATAAAGGTGTATAATCATTAAAGAGTATTTCAAGATCAATTGTCAAGTTTCAAGTGCTTGAGAAGCATAGTCATGGCACTAGTCATAGCATGTAAAACCTTAGTGAGAAAGTTTGAGCATGGTGTTCTAGTGAGATGGATGCACAGAGGCATAATAGTCTATATGAGATTGTTTGAACATTTATGTGAGGCATTAGATCACTAATCAAAGTATTAGGGTGAGCCTACAGGGGTAGGAGCTTTAAACCTAGTCTACACCTAGACCATTTATAGACCATGCCTAGCCTAATGAAGTATCATGATCTATTTTCAAGGTATATGAAGAATGTATGATAGTTTTTAATCATTCATGAAGTTTTTTGAGTATGTGGGAGAAGTGGAGAGTACATGGAAATGGGCTTGAAGAATAGTTTCAAGGCCTAATGTGGTTTGTAGGTCAAGCTCTAAGAAATCAAAGAGAGAGTATAGCTTAATGGCGTATGAAGTTATATTTCCAAGGAAATTATGGAAAAGTGACTATTTAAAAATTTATTATATGTTTTTTCAACCATTTTCACAAATTTTGAGGTCATGGTTTACAATAAAATACATAAAAGTGGTTTGTAGGTCTCTTGAGTGCACAAAATGAAGGGTTCTCTACCTGATAAGGCTTTTATTGTGCTCATTCACCTATGTAACCTCAACATAAGAACATAATATATTTATGGTATATTTTTAATATTCATACCTCAAAATTTTAGGCATTATTATTTAGGTTAAGGGGATATGATTTATGAATGATTGTTAAGAGTGGAAACAAGATTAAATCCTCCTCAAACCTTAATAATTACATGATGTTGATTAAAAATACACAAAATTATCTCAAATGAATATAAAAACTATTGTATCATGTATTAAAATATCATAGGTACTTTCATGTGTGATTGATTTTTCAAGTGTGTGAATAGACCCTACAAGAAAGTGCACATTTCTCAGAGATTTGCTATAGCAGTCAAAGTTAACCAAGTCAAAGTTTGAAAATAAATGGAGGATTAATATTAAGACTCATGTTTCATTTCAATTAAGTTTTATTTTCAATTTTAATCTTTCAAGACTGTTAAACTAGTCATCCATGATATCTAGTCACTAATAGGCCTAATAGTGGAAATAAGGAAAAACCTAGCCAATAGTGAGAATAGGTTTAGGAATATGTTATCATGTGATAAGGATAAATCCAAGTTCATGGATATATTTTTAATTAATTTTAATACATTTTCATTTTTGGTATAATTTTTTTAGGTTAGTGAATATACTAAAAAAAATTCTCAAAAGTTGACCTATCTAGTATAGATAAGATAGTGAGATGTAAGGTCATGAGATTGGTCTACAAGACCAATATTTGTCATTTGACCATGTTTAATATATATATGATAATTTTATAATTATATAATAATAGAATATACATCATTTATAATTATATTAAAGTTGTCATATAGGTGTTGAAGGTCAATGTCACCATGATTGTGCTTTAAGGTAAACTGGTAGTTTTAGGTAAGTAAGTTATAGTGATGAGTTTGAGGCTTTATGCCCTGAGTTGAAATATATAATGAAAATATTTTTTTTTTTTTGGAATTTTATTTTCTACCCATTCTTTTTATATGGTTTTTTATTTATTCAAATTGGTTGAAGTGTTGAAGCCAAAATGGCTTATCTAGCTGAGTGAGGTCTATGAGAGAGAAGGTCAACAATTGGTTTACAAGACCAATAGTTGCCATTATAGATTATGATTTTGTGTTATAGGTTGTTAAAATTATTTTTTAGTATTATTTTAAAGAATTTTATGTTTTTTATTTTATATTTTTAGGTGTCATAAGTTTAGGTTTCCATGACTATGTTTTGAGGCTAGTTGGCAATTCAAAGTGAGCATTTTGCAGAGAAAATTTTGAGCCTGTATACCCTAATTGGAAGTATATAATGAATTTTTTTATGATTCTAAGGTAATGAGGTTTATGAATATTTAATTTATTTTTATGTTTTTTAATTTTATTTGTGTTTAATCTTTAGTAGTTCAAGATATACTTTTTATGTATAAGAAGGCCTAATTGTGAACATTACAAATGGTATGTTCCAAGTGGTGATTGAAATTTAAAAGTGTTATGGAGCCTAGATGGGATTATTATAGGTATATTTGATTATTATATGATATTTTTATTCCATGTGTGTATTTTTAAAGTGTTCCAAGGAAGGTAAAATGTAACGTGTCCTAAAGTAGACTTAATGGGATTAGGTCTCCATGAAACCTAAAGATGAAATAAGGCCTAATTGAGGTATGTCAAACCTAAATGAAATCAAATAACATTTTATTAATGTTTATGATATGTAATAAGATATATTTCATTGTTTAGCTAAGAGATTAAGGGTGTTTGGTTGACTAAGAATTATATGAGTAAGAAGCTTGTATATATACAAGGATGTTTTATGCCTATTTAAGTGAGTAGAGAGAAAGTGATTAAAAGTAACATATTTATGAGTAGAAGGAGGTATTTTATACCATAATAGGAGTGTATATGATATATGATGAAGTTTTGGTAGAGGTTATATATATGAAAAATCAAGGTCATATGACCTAATCAATCTTGAAGAGACCTAGTTGAGCGAAGAGGCCTAAAAGGTAGTTTGAGAAAGATAAGAGTGTGAAGAGATGAATATATGGCCATAATAAGTTGGTTAATAAAAAAAATTTACTAAATTTTATAAAATAAATTAGGTTTCTAAGTTGGTACTAAGTCATCTAGGGGTTGGTGCCTCCTTGTAAGTTGGTGCTTGTTAAATTCTAGCTAAGTTGGTACTCAACTAGTTGGGGTTTGTGCTCCATATAGAGTTGATGCTTCATTAAATTTGGTGTTTGTATTATAATAATGTATTACATTTGCTTATATCAATGGGTTTTATTCCCCTTGATGGTTTCCCACATATGTGATGTGTTCTTGTGTTTCATGCTTATGTGGATAAGTGTTTATGATTGATAGATCTATATGTTTGTTTGAATGGTTCATGATTGCTTGAGTGAAATTGATAAGAAAATTTTTGAAGACTAATTCACCCCCATCTTAGTCATTTTTTCCCAATAATTTATTGGTGGTAAGAACTAAAATTCAATCTTGTTCCAAATGTAATAGTCAATGTTTTCCAAAATATTTAAGTAAAACTTTTATCTCTATAAGAGATAATGAATTTTGGAATCCAATGAAACTTTACTGTTTATTTTAAAAAAATTTAATCAAACATATATGCATCATTATTTATGTTTCTAGTAATGAAATACCCAACTTTGGTATATTTATCTATCAAAACTAGAATAGTATCATGTTTTCTTTGAGACTTTGGAAAACTAGTTATGAAATCAAGTGAAATAACATCCCACTTACTTTATGGAACATCATAAGTATATAAAATTCCTCCTACATTTTAATGTTCAATTTTTACATGCTATAATTCCAAGCATTTAACCACAAAATTAACAACTTCATTTTTCAAATCAAGCTAATAATACAATCTTTTCAGCTCAGGTGTCATCTTCATGACACTTATATGAGAAAAATGAGGTACTATATGTACCTATTTTAATAAAATAGTTTGTAGATCACCTAATTTGAGTGCATAAATTCTATTTTTATGCCTAAATATAACATCAAATCAATATAAAAATAAAATAAAAATTATTTGTGTAGGCTCGTCAACCAAACATGTACTTACCTCATGGTAGAATTCATGAGAACACTGTTATTCTAAAATTTTAGTTCTAAAATTATTATGAAAGATAGATAAGGCAACAAGATATGTGCATTTTCTAAGGGCATCAACAACATAATTATCCTTACCTTTCACATATAAAATATTCATATCAAAATTTCTCATAAATTCCAACCAATAATATTGGCATGTATTCAAATCATCCTATAAAAATAAGTATTCCAAAATGTGATGATCAGATTTGACCTTAAAATATTTTCCCAATAGAAAATATTTATATTGCTTAAGTGTATGTACAATGGCAACAAGTTTCAAAGTCATGAGTAGTATAAATTTTCTCATATTATTTATATTTTCATGACTCATAAGCCACCACCTTAACATCTTATGTCAATGCACCACCAAATACTTCTTTGGATGCATTAGCCTATATATCAAAATTGATATTTGGATTTGGTACAATAAGTACATGTTTTGTTATTAACAGTTTAAGATTCTAAGAAGCTTGCTCACATTTTTAAGTCCAAATAAACTTCTTACCCTTGCACTACAAGAAAGTTATTAGATTGGTTAATCTTGTAAAAATTTCCACAAATCTTCTATAATATCTAGATAATCCTATAAAAATATTTACTTCATGTACTTTTTTAGTAGCAAGCCATTCTTGGATAGCCTTAATCTTAGCTGGATCCATAATAATACCATCTTTATAAACTATGTGACCCAAATAATGAATCTCATATTGATAAAAATCACATTTAGACAAATTACCAAAAAACTTATGTTGCCTTAACTTTTACATAAATAAACACAAGTATTGTTCATGTTTAATTTCATTCTTAGAATAGATCAGTATGCCATCAAAAAAGATTAGAACAAAGTTATCTATAAAATATCTAAATACACTATTCATTAGGTTCATAAATGTAGCACACACATTAGTTAGACCAAAGAGAATTATCATAAATTTTTAATGTCTATACTGAGTATAGAAATCAATCTTATTGATGTCCTCTTCCTTGATTCTTAACTGATGATAGCCTAATCTCAAGTCTATCTTAGAGAATATATTTGCATCCTTAATTTGACCAAATAGATCATATATCCTCTATAAATGATAATGGTTTTTTTATGGTAACCTTATTGAAAATGTTATAGTCAACACATAACCACAAATTTATATCCTTATTTTTCACAAAGACCACATGTGCATCCCAAAGAGATACCCTTGGCCTAATGCTACCATTTTCTACCAAATCTTGTAGTTGAACCTTAAGTTCTTGAAAATCAATTATGTTCATGCAATAGGGAGCTTTTTTTTTAGGATCTTTCCCTAACATTATATCAATAGAAAAATCAAACTCCCTCTAAGGATGTAATGAAATTAGTTTTTAGGAAACACATCAAAAATTCATTCAAAAATGGAAACTCTCTATAAGCAATTTCATTTTTAGGTGCAATTTTATGCATCTAAACAACATATAGTTGACAACCCTTTTGTACAAACTTCTTCATTTGTAAATCTAACATAAGATTAAGTATTTTAGACTTAGGAAAACTTTAAATTTTTATTGTATTTCCTAAGTCATCATAATAGTTCATCAGTTTATTATAGTAGTCTAAGATGGATTTGTTTCTTCAACCAATCCATTCCCAAAATTAAGTCATAAGATCCAAGAGAAGCTAAAAATATATTAGTTTTGGTCTAAAAACTACTTAAATCCAACACTATTTGCTCAAGAAATTTGGATATTAGTACCCTCTTGCATATACCAAATTCAAACTCCCAACCTTTTCTTAATGTCACAGGATTCAATTTATAGTTATTGACAACCTTAGGATAAATAAAACTATTTATTTAACATAAATAAAACAAATTATAAACTAAAAATTAATTTAATTTACCTTTGATCTTGATAGAAGTTGTTTTGTAGTCTACATTACTACTGTCCACAAACACATATACTCTATTGTCGGTTGACTATCATAGGTGTACTTTTGGATAATACTTGTGATAATGGTTATCTCCACATTACCAACACACTATATTCCTTTGAGGTGCTATTGGAAAGATGTTTATCCCCATGGCAAGTTCATTTTGGTTTCTTAAGGTCTGATTTTTCATATAACCTCCAGTCTTAGAAAATTTCTAATTCTTTAAATTCTTATTCTACCCTAAAATTTATTAAAATAACTAGTGCTTCTTGTAAATCTACATTTTTTATTAGTTTTATTTATTTTTTTGGGTGATGGGGATAGTTTTTTACTTTTAGACTGATATCTATTCTTATTAAAATATTGTCTCATCTTTTTACAATTTTTATCTTTCTCTTATGCCCTATGAGCAGAATCAATGGCAATAGTTAGAGTTTTTGGGTTGGTCATATTGATATCATGTATTAATATTTGCTTTAGTCCCAACTTAAACTTGTTCACTTTGGTTTCTTCATCATGCATATAGTTCACATGATGAAACAAGTTCAAAAACTTGTTTTCATACTTAGTTACTAACATACCTTCTTGATTTAATAGTTAAAAGTCATTTATTTTTTATTTTTTGAAATTAGAACTAAGATATATCTTCCTAAATTGTCTTTCAAAAGTAGGATTGATAATATTCATTATATGGTATCCCTCTAAAACATAGATATGATTCCACCATAGTGCTACAAATCTAACCAAGTAATATGTAGGAACCCTTACCTTCACATTAGAGGGCATGTTATGTAGGTTAGAATATTTTTTTAAGTTAACCAACCATGCATAAACTATGTCACCTAATTCATCACTAGCAAAGGCTAGTGGGAGTAGCTTTTTTAGTTATTTAATAATGAGATCAACCACATTTACAGGGTTATCTTGGGGCTCCTACTCACCACCTTGCCCTTATTCTCTAAGGGGTACTTCTTCAAGTTAAATACCTTTTACAATATTCAATCTATGTTTTTGGGTTTTTGAATTAATTTATAGGGAATTTAAAGCAATGAGAATCCCATTCAATACTACCTCTTGGTTAGTATTTAGATTTTTTTCATCATGGTTAGGTGATCCAACATTACTACCTGCATTATTAAGGGTATTTTATTCTCTTACATGAACATTGGCTCTACAAACTCTACCTCTACCTATACCTAGGTTAACACATCCTAGGTTATTATATGTCATTTTAAATCTTTTTCTCACCATCTTGATGTGAAATAGACAAAAACTTGGTAGAAAAATAGTAACAAACTTTCCCCAAATTTCCCTAGAGTAGTTAAACTTTATCGGATACCACAATGTAATAATCCATTATTTTAAAACACTAAGATAAAACAACTAAGGTGCAAGAATTCCGAATGAAACTAACATGGAAACCTTAATGAGACCCACAATTGTGTTATATCTAACACAATAAATAAACTAAGTTATAAATCACTAATGACACTATTAGGATGTAATTATCCACTTAGTACTTGGATAAAGGTAGGTTAGTGTATGAATAATAAACTCACACACTCATCTCCATGCACTTCATATATGGCCTTCCTAGTAGATCCATTACTAACTTATAGTCTTACCTGAGTACTTAAATAAACCATAAAACAATCTACACCTCATAGGGTAAAACAAAAATATTTTATAAAATAAATGTGAAAGGGGAAATAAATTTAGTAGAAGAATCATCATAATAAACTTTCTTTAACAAGATCTACAAAACTTCAAATAATAGCCAATCATTATTTTGAGGACTATTTCTAAAATCAATATAAAATAAGGTATTTTTAACAAAATGATTCACTTAAATTTGGTACAATTGAATACTATATGAAAGTGTTTCGATATAATCATTGTATCATGATCATTGTAATAATCACTACACTATATTCTTGTACTCTTGAAATATAATAATTATAGATTTAGGTTATATTTAAATATTCACTTTTATACTTTAGGAACATCTTGTTCATTTCCACAATGATGGACATTACCACATAAGTGACCATCTCATCACCAACATGCACAAATCAGATTCATACAAGCTACCAATTAACCATCTCATAAGTCTTGGTATAAAGATCAAACCCTTACTTTCAAGCCTTATGAATCACTTGGTTAATATGTGTGTAACACTAACAAATCCTACAATAATATAATGAAATTTAATTTATTTGAATTTTTCAACAACCACGATTAAGTTTTGGAAGTGAACATTTATGAAATCCACTTCCACCATCAATGTAATTTGTATATTTACTGATTCCATCAATGATAAGATAACCAAATATTTATAATTTATTTTAGTTCCTTTAATAAGATAATTAAATTGCACTCAATCCATTATGCCTTTAATTTTACTTAATTTATCTTTTTTATTTACAAAAGATGATTTATTGTTATTAATCTTAAAAATGATTCATGTTTAGGAATGACAAACAAAATGCTCAACCTGAGTTTAGGTTATTTATTAAGACATCAAAAATTTCATTCAAATAGGACTCAAACATACAAATTTATAAGAGTATCCATCACTAAAATCGAGTTCAATGCTTTAACATTCCAACATGTCACCTTAATTCAAGAAGAATATTATGATAATTTCACATCATTAGATGTTTCTGTATTAATTTATTAATGAGTATCAAACATGTTTTATCCATAGTAGGATCCAATATAATAAACTAACTTAATAGTTTCAAAAAAAACTTATTAATATTTTAGACTTTTAATAACCAACCAAATTAGTTGGACAATATAATATTGTACCTTTATAAATAAATAACCATATCATGTCAACTTATAAATCACCTAAAATATGCTAAGTTTGAATGTTTTCCAAAATCAATCTTGAAAACTAATAGAAATATCTTAAATTTAATTAAAAACAATATAATATATAAATCTTAAGATAAAATCATATCATTGTATAATCCTAATTCCAATAAATATCATTTTAGAGCTTCAACACTAACATATAAACCTTTCAATGAAGATTATTAATATTTATAACCCAACTAACAAGTAATCATACTTTTTCTTCTGATAATCATTCTATTATTATCCATGAATATCACTAATAGAAAATCTCATCAATATCAAATAATAATAGAAAATAACATTACTAATGGGTAACACTAATGAAGTTATAAATTAACTTAACATCAAAAGAAACCATTTAATTATTTATATAAGCAAAGTAAATAATCATATTAAAAATATTAACTCAGAGAATCAAATAATATTATAATCATGAGAGAGAGAAATCAATACAAGAATCAAGTCTAAAATATTTGTATTACATAAGATATTTTTATCAAATGTTCATTTGAATGCAATCCTTAAGAAATTCAAGTATAATTTCAATCTTATGTTTTGGAAGATCAACTGACACCCGCATCTCTATTCCAAATGATCCCCCTATTGGTGTCCCTAGATTACCCCAACCATTAGTTAGTTGTGGATCTAGGTAGTAGGATAGGTTAAGAAAGAGATAATGACAAAAACAATTTTGAGCTTGACTTAAAAAACACATCAACTTAGATATAACAAGAATAAGAACTCATTCACATTATAGTTCATGGAGATTAATGTATCAACACCTAATCCAATGACCAAAACTCATAAACTTAATCTTAACATATTGAACCTCACATTATATTCAAGTGAGTACAAACATGGTCTTTAACTATATACATTATATAGCCTTTATATTATTTGACATTATGCTAAACTAGGAAATCTAGAATAAGAACATAGTTTTTTACTAACAATAAATGATAAATGAAAAATATCAAACCTCAAAAAATTACTATTAAAGAATAATAAAATAAAAGTTTTAAAACAATAGCCAAAAAAACCTCAATTCATAAAGTCATAAAAGAATAACCTAGAATTCAAGTTCATTCAGCCAGGTAAAAAATAAAAGATTTATGAATACCTTTCCAACATTTTCCCTATAACACATAGGTAAAAAACTCACAGTCCCAAACTACAACCATACAAATTTTTCCAATAAGACAAAACTAAAAAGTCTAAAGTCAAGTATTGACTTCAACAAAAATCATTGCATAATGATAAAATAATCAATATTTGTTAGTCATAACCTTCATTACTTGTTTTAACATTTTCACAATAAATAATTATGAGTAGATTTAAAACTTTACAATCTTAAATTGACATGCTAAGGAAATAATCACACAAATAATCAAAATGCAATAATAGCTAAATCGATTCAATAATTTACCTAAAAAAAATATTTTTTGCATTCAAATGGAAAAACAACCCTCAAGACATGATTATAGGGTCATTCATAATTGAACTACAATATAAAAAAAACCCGATAATGAAAATAAAACAATAGTCCTTATTATTTTTACATGTCCACATAACCAACATGAAACAAACATAAAACTAATAGACCTCAATAAGTTAAAACCTTAATCCATGACATTCATGGTTTTCATAAATATAAACATCACGCAAACCCATTTTTTTATTTTTTATGCTAATAAAATAAATTCAAAATAGTATAAAAATGAACCCAGAAATACACACAAGGATGATCACTTATATGTGTAACATAAATAACAATAAACATAAAAATAAAACAAAAATTACTTGATAGTTTTGAATGAAAAATGTAAGAGTTAGAGTCACCTATTTTCATCTTTTCATTTTTCCTCTACCAAAAGCCTAAGCTCCGTGTTTTTCCATCTTACCTTAAGAAGATAACAAAACCCCAAACAAACCCAACATAAATCCCCCCATCATGGTCAACAAATAGATCATGATTATAATGGTAGTCTCTATGAAACATTTGAAGCCATAATGGTCATTATTTCCACTAAACCCTCAATGGAAACCATACAGAAAATTTTGGAAGATTTTCCCCCTCTAAACTAGGGTTATAAATTGGCATAAAATAATCAAATAAAATCAATATAACCAAATATAAGTATCTCTAACCCTACATCCTCTTAAATTAAGTTAATACCATCATCTAAAGTTTATGCCACAATAAAACAAACAAACCAGCTAATGTTAGCCCATGTGGCTCATGGCCATTTTCTCTATATTGCTTAGGTCTAGTTAATTATTTGACTAAGACAGTAATATACTCTTTCTACCAATTCTAGAGACATAAAGGCTACGAGAATAAAAAACATAGCACATGCTTTCAAAGACCAAAACTATGTCAAATAAGTAGTTGAAAAAATAAAGGAACTCAAATAATCCTTAACCCTTAAGGGTATCAATACAAATCAATAAAGAATAAAATATGATAGTGAAAATTAACAAATAAATTGGAAAAGTGACATAACCTGAACATTCTAGACTAAGTCTATTAACTCAAACAACACTAGGCAAAAAATAGCATGTCAATTGAGCAATTGGAAGTAACTTATAAAATAACTCAGTAAGAAAGCAAAAGTCAAAATCATTTTAAAATTTATTCAATTTGTTTCTAATTTTCCACCCTATCCATCTACCAATATTTTTAAATAACCTATCTCATTTTACCTATCCTTGTGATCACAAAATATACCATCAATAGTATTGGGACAAGATAAGAAAAATGAATGCACTATGTAATATAATTGAATCAATTACAATTCATCATATACTAAATCCAATTAATATAATTCATAATATCATTTAATAATCAAGTGTATATTGGAAGTATAACTACTAATATTGGGTCAATTATTTGTATTAAAAAATTCCTCCAATTTCACTTAACATTCATGAAGCATTTATTCACTTACATACATAAATGATTGCATACACAAGCATATATGAAAGCAAAAAACATAAGGACATGAGATATATGTGGTAAAAACTCTAGTGTAATAAAACCACTAAAAAACCACTTGGAATACTATTTTAAAATTAATAGGTCAAACTTTTAGCGATACACCAACCCCACAAGGATCACCAACCCCTCACTAGTCAAGCACCAACTCAATTAGTCCTTTAGCAAGCAACAACCTGTTAAAAGGATTCAACTCTTATGTAAAACAACACCAACTTAGATACCTTGAATCTCTTATCACCCTTGGATGCGTTTTTCTCACTCAACTGAATATTACCACCTTCTTTTGCTCTTCTCACTCTTCAATTTCTCTCAAATAGCCTTTTAAGCCTTCTTGCTCAACCTAACCCTTTCTTTGGAAAAATTAGGTCAATTTACCTTGTTAAACACCTATATACACATAATTATATCTTAATTTAATATTTATTACACCTATTTTATGATCTTAATTCCCTTTACCTATTCTCCAAAACTCTATATCCTTCGCTCACTTGCTCAATCCTCTAACTAGTCAAAATAGGCATATTATGCCTAATCTTTATACTTGACTCATGTTCATACCCATTTTTTTAATAAAATAACCTTACTACACCTATATCATACTTGAAATAGATCAATACACATGGTTAACAAGTGATACAATTACTACATAGCTTGGTCACTACCCTTGAGGGCCAAAATGACCATTATGCCTAATATAGACCTAATAAAATTAGGCCTTCTCTAAGCACAAATTTAACTTAGACCTTATTAGAGGACTTTGAGCCTCCAAAAAATGATGAAACAATTCAAATTTCATTTTAATATACCCATGATAATCTCACCTTGTGCCCCTAACACCATGTGGCTCTTTTCACTCCTTGAACCACCCAATTAGGTCTACTCGTAAATAGGCCTTCCTAATGCCCAAATGTTTGTCTATAAAATTTTATGGATAGAACCAAATTTTCCATAAAATAAAATTATTAAACATCATCCTCCATACATTTTCATGCTTTGACTTGGTTAACCTTGCCTATTACATTAAAATTATTAGAAACAAGGGGTTTCTTATAGCTTCTACTCATTGTCATGATAAACCAAAACCACCTAGATAAACTTGAAAGATTCCTTTACATGTTCCAAGAATCAAAATATTTCAATAAAACCATTATAATCTATAATCAAAAATATCTTTCTTATTGGGTCATTATGAGGGTTTTAACAGGGTTTTGACTAGTTTCCCTTCTTAGCAATTGTTCATAAAGGATTACCCCTAAAATCTAAAACCAATGCTAGTAAAATAAATATATATACCTTCCCAAACTTACATGAAGTGATTATGATCTCATGCAAAGGTTTCATGTGCCAAATAGTATAATAATTTTATTCTCAGGTTTGCAATACCCCATTCTCTAAACATATAAGACCTTAACACCAAGTTTCCTACTTCTTCCTTTAGGTATTGACTTAAAAATTGGTAAACATGATTAACAAAACATATCACACATTTTTAAATTCTATTAAGATATATATAATATTTTAAAATGATCTTGAACCCTCATTAGTCCAATATAGGTCACTTTGTACACTAGGCCTTATGCTAGCAGTCATACTTGGATCATGATAATGTCTTGAAAACTCTTGTACTAATTTCAAAGACTCATAAAAATATCATGTGACCTAATATAATTATCATACACTTTCAACATTCATCACACAAGTCTGATACTGATCACCTCAACATCTTACCAGTCCTATGCCTTCTAACTAGGTCTTCATGTGAGGCCTAAGCCTCAAGATTTAACCTTGAACCTCATCTAAAGGTTTTTTTTCCTATTTCCTATGTTTAAAAAACTTTATATACTCTCTCATGCATGTAAAAATATAAATAATCAAGCATTAATATTCTTTTTATGCAAACACCTTCTCTTAGAACTAGACTATGCTTCTCAAGACATGTAGTACATAATAGTAGCTTACCTTATACCGTGATCCTAACTTTAACATGACAACAACCTTAGTGGAGTTATTGGGTTGCCTCTAAATTATATATTATTATAGAGACAAGAGTTTTCCTTCAAATTTTCTCTTATCATGAGACTTATTTACAATATATCATCTTATCATGCATGACCTCAACTTCAACCTTGACAAAACTTACATTTGTCCTAACTTTGACATTAATGACAACAAAAATTTCTAAAAAATAACAAGAATCATACCTCAACAATATCCCCCTTTGTCATTGATGGAAACATCATAACATAGCAAGTCATACTTATTACCTCAAGTTGAATCTTCTTTGATATTTGGTCTTTCTTCCAAATAAAACCTTTTTCCCCCTTGGACATTAATGATAAAGGGCCATGTTCTTGGTAACTTATCTAATCCTTGGACCTAAATAAATACACCTTTTCTTTTCAAATTAATTTAACATAGATCACGATTACATACCTATACTTGGATCATGATTGACTCCCCTTGTCTCCATGAGATTTTAAGACATTCTCAAAACTAGGACTTGGTTTGATTAAGTCATCATACAAACTCTTTGTGACTTGTCTCTTGTGATCACACCTTCAATATACTCTTGACTAAACCTTGAATCTAAAATTCACTTAAGACCATAAAAATCCCCCTATGACCAAGAATCCTTCATGCTTCTTACTTATTAGCTAAGTGCCTCCATGAAGCCTAATGGAGTCACCTCTACTCTATAAAACTAAAACAACATAAATTTAATAGATTCCTAGATATCCATGTCCTTACTATACTAAACTTCCTTTATGATCCTCTTATGCTTGACCTCCTCAATATTTATTTGAAAAATATTCTAGCTTGATATGTTGGTATTGACTCCATCAATAATTTGAGCTGATAGAGAGAACTCTTATTACTCCTTTGCATCTTGAATACCTTGGAGGAACTTCTACAATACCTTGATCTATGAAAAAAATTATTAAATTAATAACAATAACCATTGAAAGGATTAACACACCTTATGGTATTAGGTTATTCGATAGTATTAGCCTTAATTTTAACATCACCCTAATTATTTGGTTGATCATTGACCCTTTTTATCACATTATTTTTCTTCTTTTGGTCTCCATTGAAACCAAGGCCTATTTTGTCATTAGCAGTCTTTTGACTACTCAAAACGTTGTCTGGGTCATTGGTATTCTTTTCAAACCTCACAAAGGACTTGAAATAATTTGATGCTTGATTAAATTTAGATCTCAAGGAAATCACTTCAACTACATACCTTACACATTCATCTTCTTTGGTCTTTAGGCCTGTAGTCACACTTTCAAATCGACTCTTCACTTGTTTAAATATTTACTCTTATTCTTTGGAGTTATTACTCAATATAGCTTCAAATAAGTTGATTTTATCCTCATAATATTTGATAAGATACCTCATCACCCTATTATTTCTCTTTACCATCTTCATTTCTTCTAGAGTATTCATCAGCTCAGCCTCAAAGTCCATCTCATTTCTTTCTTCATCTAAATCACCAACACCTCCAATCCATATGGACTCTTTTTTATTTTAGTAGCTTGTTTCTTCATCCATGAAGAGAAATTTTTTGACATCAGGGACATCACATTCATGGTCACTCTCAAAATCACTTCTCTCACTCTCATTAGATGAGATGCAATCTTCCTTGGTGTAGAAACTTCTTTTGTTTTTTAAAAACTTCTTCTTATCATAATATCTTTTATAGTTTTTCTTGCTCTTATAAAAAATATAGGACCGTTTATCATCATCATGGCCTTAATAATTCTCTTTACCATCCTTAACATTATGATTATGAGAGAAATTTTTAGCAAAGTGTCTAATCTATCCATAATTGAAACATTTAAAAGGAAATTTGCCCTTATATCTACCTGATCTTGTCTTCAACTTTATTACAAACATATATATCAACTCATCATCATCAATATCAAATTCATCATTATATTTAAATTTATTACATTGTATATTTTTATCTTTTGGATTATTTTTTACTTTGAATGCAACTTCCTTCTTTTTAGGTCTTCCTTCAATTAACCTCATCTCATAGGCTATTAGGGTACCATGAAGTCCATCTATATCTATCTTATATAGATCTTACATTTCTTCAATAATAGATAACATAGAATCAAATTTTGGAGTTACAAACATAAATACCCTTTGAAAAATAGTAGACTCTTTCAACTCTTCACCTAGACCTCTTATGATGCTGACCACTTCATTAACTATCAGTAAGCTGCAATGGTCTCATCTTCATTCATTTTAAGACTTTCAAATTATCTTATATGGGTTTTTAATTTGGCTAATTGGTCCTTGGATTCTCCCTCATGAATATTATTTAACTTGTCCCATATATTTTTGGCATAAATATAATGCATACCTTTCACAAGTTTTTATTTTGATAGGCCATACATAATACCATTCATTACTTTTGAGTTATTATCACTAGCCTTCATGCCTACTACATCTATAGGAGGAATAAGGGGTGTAGTATATCCATAAAAAAATAATTTATAAACATCATGACATTGATAGATCAGATATGTACTCATCCTAACACTCCAAAAACCATAATTAAATTCATTAAACAATGGAGTTTTACTTGTAGAGAAACCACCTTGTGCTTGACTAGACATTTTTGTTTGTTTATAATTTCTTTTAGGTTATAAGATCTTATTTAAAGGACCTAATATGATACTAAATTTTTTAATTATAGATAATAATATTATGGGGATGAATAAATTTTATTAATATATTCTTCCAATTTCACTTAACATTCATGAAGCATTCATTCACTTACATCAATCAATGCATACACAAGCATCTATGAAAGCAAACAACATAAGGAAATGAGATATATGTGGGAAACCATATAATTTAGTAAAACCTAATGAAAAACCACTTATAATAATATATTAAAATAAATGGATCAAACTTTTAGTTAGGAACCAGCCCCACAAGGAGCACCAACCCCTCACTAGTCAAACACCAACCCAACTAGTCCTTTAACAAGATTCAACCTATAAGGAGGATTAAATCCCATAGATAACATAGAACCAACTCAGATAAGTTTAATATATTATCACCATTAGACACTTTTTTCTCAATTAACTAAATATTACCTCCTTTTTCTCTTCTCACTCTTCAATTTCTCTCAAATAGCCTTTTCAGCCTTCTCACTCAACTTAGCCTTTATTTGTCAAGGTTAGGTCAAATAACCTTACTCAATACCTATATACACATAATTATATATTCATGGAATATTTATAACACCTATATAATTATATTAAATCCATTTACCTATTCTCAAAAACTCTATATCCTTCACTCACTTGCTCAATCCTCTAACTAGTCAAAATAGGTCTATTAGGCCTTGTCTTTATATTCGACTTTATTCATACCCATATTGGTTGGATAATAAACTTAATAAAATTAGATAATAATTGAAATATATTATTAAAAATATTAAAAATTTATAAAATCACTACATAGGTTGATCATTACCCTTAAGGACCAAAACCACCATTAGGCCTAATAGAGACCTAATACAATTAGGCCTCCTCTAAGCACACATTCCACTTAGACCTCCTTAAAAAAATTTGAGTCTAAAAAATGGATTAAAAAAATAAAAAATCACTTTAATATACCCATTATAATCTTAAATTATTTAACCAAAACCATTTGGCTATTTTACTCCTTGAACCAACCAATTAAGTCTACTCATAAATAGGCCTTCTTACTACCAAAACATTTGTCTACCCAATTTGATGCATAAAACAAACATTAACACACAAAAAAAAACATTTATATAATATTAATAAAATTATTTTAAACATAAATTTAATTATAATTCATCAAATATGGAAAAATACCCCAAATTGATCAACTTCATAAGCTTACTCAGAACTACACATGGGCCTTAAGAACCCAGTCAAAAGCCTTTGAATTTTAATAGATTAATATGAGTTTATAATGATTAAATATGTGTTAAAATTAACCTATGATACCTATATAATACTTTCATGGTAATTTTATCCTTACATTTAGTTAAAAAGGACTCAAAAACATCATTTTCACTCACACATAGAAAATTGCCTGTAGCACCAAAAACACAGTCATGAAAACTAAGCCTTAAAACACGTGTAAACACTTTTATGATATTAAAATGGGTTTAAATTAAATTTATTAATAATTGTATAATATTTTAAAATATACATTCCATTTTTATATATCAATATTAGTCTTACAAATTGATCTCATAACTTCACTCTACACAAACTTCACTATGTTAGATAAACCATTTTGATGAGAACTTTTTGCTTGTGTATGAACATAATAAAAACTTATAAAATAAGTGTATATGATTAATATGTATTTAATAATTACACCATTAATTTTTATCCATCTCTAATCTTGTATAACCAATCCCTAATCTCATTATCATTCTTGCCTAGTTTTCTCACTATCTTGCTCATTAGGCCTTTTTTAGTGATAGGCCAACTTCCATGACCAGTTTAGCACATTTTAGGTCTAAAACCTGATCATAAAATTTCATTTACATAAAATAAAATTATTAAACATAATCCTCTATATATTTTCATACTTTAACTTGGTCAACCCTACCTATTACATCAGAATTCTTAGAAACAAGGGGTTTCCTATAGCTTTTACTCACTATCATGATAAACCAAAAACCACCTATAAAAAATTGGAAGATTAATTTACATGTTTTAAAAATCAGATTATTTCAAAAAAACCATTATGATCCATAACCAACAAGAGATTTCCTATCAAGTCATTATGAGGGTTTTAGGAGGGTTTTGATTGGTTTCCCTTCTTAGAAATCATTCATAAAGGATTGCCCTTAAACTCAAAAATAAATGAAAATAAAATAAATATAGGGACATTCCACAAATTATATTAAATTATAATGATATCATGAAAAGGTTTCACATGCCAATGAGCATAATAAATTTCTTCTCAGGTCTGCAATACCCCATTCTATGCATGTAAAAGGCCTTAACACCAAGTTTCCTACTTTCTCCTTTAGGTAGTGACTTCAAAATTGGTAAACATGATTAACACAACCTATCACACCTTTTTAAATTATATTAATATCTCTATAACCTTTTTAAATTATCTTGACCCTCATTAGGCCACTATATGTCACTTTGTACACTAGGCCTTACACAGTTAGTGGTAATTAGATCATGATCATGCATTAAAAATATTTTAATACTTCATATCCTCATCCACATGTCATATTACCTCATATAATACTCATATATTATCAAAATTCATCACACAAGTCTCATGCTAATCACCTCAACATGCTACCAAGCTTACGCCTTCTTATTTGGTCTTCGTATGACTAAGCCTTAAGACTTAACCTTGAACCTCATATAAAGGTTTCTTTGCCTATTTATAATATTTAAATGTATTTTTATACTCTTTAATTAATTTTATGACATAAATCATCAATATTTAATATGATTTTTATGCAAAAACCTTCTCTTAGATCTAGACTAGGCTTCTCATGACTCCTAGTACATAATAATAACTTAACTTATACCATGATCATAACTTTGACATGCAAAAAAACTCAAATATATTACTAGGCTACCTTTAAATTATATCTCATCATAGATACAATAATTTTCTTTCAAATTTTCTCATCATGAGACTTCTTTGACACATCATCTTACCATGCATTACCTCAACTTTGACCTTGATAAAACTTACATTTTTATTGAATTTGACATCAATGGAAATAACAATTCTTCAAAAAAAAAAAAATAGGAATCATACCTCAATAGTGTCATTATAAAATTTCAAATCATCATCAATATCTCAATGAAACAATAATGTCTCAACAAAGAAATGAAACATAAATCATCTAATCAAATCACATCATAAACATCAATGATATATTACAACATATAAGATACTAAATCAAAGTATTAAAATTAATCAAATAATCATGAAATTTTCATTATCTAAGTCATAAAACAATACTATCAAAAATTATTAAGTGTGAAATATCTAGGGTCATGACACACATCATACAACCAAATGATCAAAATACCCTATATATTTATTCTTTGTTTGAAAATCACTCTATTAAATTAAATCAAAACATTATGAAAAATATATTTATCCTTTTTATATCCTACATATTATAAATGGGATATAACATTACCACATATCCTTCCATGTAACAATATTCATGGGTTAAAATCTATGTATGTAACTTATCTCAAGAAATATTATTTATCTAATATGTTCCTTAACAACTATCCACTTGGGGAAATAATTTTATATATTCCTAAAAATCATGAAATCATTTCACTAATAATGGTACTTACATTAATTATGATATCAAATACAATTTTTTTCCATGCCCCTTGCTTCATTCATTCATTTAGAGCACTTGTTTGTATCCATTCTCCCCACATGACCACTCAAGGGTGCATCATTCATAATGATTTAAAGCCACATGGGGCATCATATTTTTACATATGTTACCACTCTAATTTTATTTATTATTTTAAAATTCATTGCTTATTCTAATCAAAAAACCCTTTCAAAGAGGGGAAAATTCAGGCACCTAATTTTTTCTAGATTTAATATCATAATTAACTTTTCTTAATATTGACATACTAACTCAAACACCACCCTAAATTTGAATTCTATCCTAAAATCCACTAGCATCATTTAATCACTTTTTTAATATTTAAATAATTGATCATGCACATAATTCCATAAAATTAATTAAAAATCTATAATTTCCAAGTCACCAAACATATTCCATATTTCTCTCAACCAAATATTTAGTCAACAAACCATTTTGTTAACTCTCTCAACCAATTATTCAGTAATTATTAATCCTTTCAAACAACATGGTGAGTCATATAACTAACTTGAGTCATTAATAACATATCATCATCCATAAGTAACATAATCCAATAAATATAAATTTATCCCAACCATCAATATGTTCACCCAAAAAAAATTAATAATTTATTGAAGACAGTACTAACCCTGCAAGTGATATAAAAGTGATCATTTTAGAGATGATGGTTGTTATATTGATAAGGATAACTCCTAGTTTGTATGATATGAATAACCTATATATATATATATATATATATATATATATATATATATATATATATATATATATATATATATATATATATATATATATATATATATATATATATATATTATGTGATTTATGAATAATAATGAAGATGTTATTGTGTTTATTTTGTCTAAATATGACCAAATTTTCATTTGGTATAAACTTTAAAATGCAAACTAAATTTCCCTTTATTTATTCAACACATGAGGAATTTATCTTTTCCACTTGGATGAGGACTCATATGATCATCCAAAAGTAACGTAATCCAATAAATATAAATTTATCCCAACCATCAATATTTATTGAGACTTTGATGAAGAATTTATGAGACTTGTTAGTGCTATGAAAGTGATCATTTTAGAGATGATGGTTGTTATATTGATAAGGCCAACTCTTAGTTTTTAGGAGATGAATAACCTATATATATTGTATGTGATTTATGAATAATTATTAATATTTTATTATGTTTATTTTTTCTAAATATAACCAAATTTTCATTTGATATAAATTTTAAAATACAAACTAAATTTCCCTTTATTTATTGAACACATGAGTAATTGATCTTTTCCACTTGGATGAGGACTCAAATACGATCATCCACAAGTAACATAATCCAATAAATATAAATTTATCCCAACCATCAATATTTTCACCCAAAAAATTTAAAGTGTAATCCTCCAATGTTAGCGTCCACCATCAATCTATTGAAGTGTTATTTAAATTACCTTATGCATCCATTTGAGAATCAACAAATCATGTCCTTAAATTATAAAAATTTCATTTTCCTTAGAGATTGATTTGAGCATCCACATACATACTTGAAAGAGCAAATTATATTCAATTAAAGGAGAAGGCTTTCACTTTTTTTGGTAATATGTAAGGTAATTTATTTTCTTTTTCTTTTATTTTAGCTATATATGAGGTTTTAGATTAGTCTTAGAATATGAATTAGTTTACTTAGTTAGTCTCCTAGTATCAACTTGTAATTTTTAGCTATCAAACTTATAATCATGGCATTCATTTTATACTAGCAAGGTCTTTATGTCTCATTGGATATACTAATTCACATGGGGAGGATATTTTGATGATATGATGTATATTGTATAAATATACTTCTAAATTTATATATCATATTAATTTATATAAAATTATATTATTATTTAAATATATATTGTATATGTGTGTAATTATTTCACATTTGAACATATATAAATTATTTTTTTAAATTATATAAAAATACTTTACATAATTATATCAAAAAACATCATTACTAATAGACAAGAAATTTCTAAATTATTAAAGTTATACAAATAATAATCTAAAATGCTAGGACTGAGATTAATATATTTTCCCTTCCAAATTTAAAGAAAAAGAGAGAATTATCCTAAATCCTTGTTGTCATTCCTCTCATCTTATATATAATCTTCAAGGACATCACATGTTTATAATGAGGCATAATCTAACTTGATGTCATCATTGATTTAAATATAATAAATTTGAATCTCCTCATTCTCCTCTTAAATATTAGGACCTTCATCTAGGAAAAAAAATATCTACCCACATACAAATTAGACATAAGTGAATTTTAATTTAAATGTTTAAGGTTATAATTAATAAAAGATTCAACCTATATTCAATAGACCCAATTATTTCTTCTCAACTAAGTAAATAGTAAATTTATTACTGAGACATAGCCCTTAAAATTGCCCAAATGTTTAAATATTATGTTCTCCATCTCATAGATTTCAACTGGTATTTTAATTCCTTTGTGTGCTTTTAGTCATATCATTTTCCTTGAAATAAAATGCATATCATAAAATAATATGTCATTTTTTTTATAAAATAAGTCATAAAACTTACAAACTTTAGTAACATTTATAAAATTCTAATAAACATTCACACTTATGTGGAAAATCATTTTTTATCATTAAGCATAAGTGAAAATTCACCATTATCCCTTAACTCACTCTCACTTATTAGGTCTTTTCCTATTTTATGAATTAAAATATGTTATTAAACACTTGGGAATGTTAGCCTTGACCTAGACTTACCTTACATCGTGTACACATATGTATTTTTCACACCATTCTCTCTTATCTTCTTTCCTTCTATGGGATCAACCTTCCCAATTTTCTATCAACCACATAAAATAATTCCCTAATTTGTACCTAGCCTACTTATTATTATACTTAGACTATCCACTGATCATCAACTCATGGTTCCTGATTTTTAGATGAGTTCGTTATAACTCATATACCTTTAAAATTCCACAAACATCCAAATCTAATGAAAATTTTAATTTCACTAAATAATATCCATTTAAAAATTTAAATCATATTTATGGGTTATCACATATGTTCTATATGTCATTTGCATGATAATTTACCAAAAAAGAGTCATATGAAATTACCCAATAGGTCTAAGCCTATTTTCCTATTTATAAATCACCTAAAACCTATCAAAATCACATATTTATACATTTTCACATTGAAAGTGACTAGCAAAACCTTCCTAAATTAAAAAATAGTCATAAGGACCAAATCACAACCAATTTTAAAGAACATAAGCCAAGTCTAATTTCTTATGTTAAGAGGAAAATCAGAATCATGTATACATTCATATTAATGGATCATAATTACAGACATTCACTTAAATATAATAATTATATGTGATTTTATTTCTATATTTAAATTATTAACTAGATATAAAACACTCAAGCATTCATTATGGAGTGGTTGGTGTTAGCTCAACCCTTCACTCTTCCCAATTTTACAAGTTAACATTGTGTTGAAAGTAGAACTAGAGTTTCAAACTAAAAGAGACTAGGTTTATATATTTGAGCTCATATACAATGTATAATATCACAAAATAATATGGTTTACAAGCAAATGTTGTTACTTTTTCCAAATTAATGAGGCATAATTTACATGGACATATCTAGAAGAAGGAAGGTGCCTTCATCTGATGTAAATATCTAGACCTTGACAAACTCATCTAGTCAATCCATATACCTATTATCACTTGAATGCACCCAATGAGGATATGGGAATGAATTCTCCTCATTCAAGTGGCACAATTTAACCACCCCAAGGCTATGGGTATCCCTATTGGGGGGTGGATCTCTAGACTAGTGGCTAGCTCCCCTTGAGGCACCATTGAAGCTAATATTCCTACTACTAATAACTTAAGGGGGATGAAAATGGTTAGAATAACTAAAAATAAACCTATTATACTAAAGGTGATGCAATAAAATATTATTATCTACTCTTACCTTTGACATACACTAGAAACTAATGAAAAATAGCACATACCTTCATTCAACATCTATCTTCCCTCTCACATCAGTGTTTCAACATGGGTTCTTGTAGATGACATAGGGTAGGAGGAACTAAACAATAGGCATTATAAGACACTATATTTAGAATACTAATCACTTACACATGCATTCTATTTAGACACTTCTTTTGGACCTACAATAAGGAAAACACAATACACTAGGTACCAATGCAATCAACATGTGAAGGTAAAGGAAATTACACTTGCATAAGACTAAAACCAAGCTTATAAACTTAGTGAAATATTTTAATGGGGTAAAAAACTTGGTTTAGATTCACCATACCCTGACATACCTAGGCAGAGAGATCCATACAATGCCAAAATGGCCAAAATTTATAGAGTTTGAGAGAGGGAGAGAGAGAGAGAGAGAGAAAGTAAAAGGGTCACTTAGACATGTTTTAGCCAATAATTTTATATAAAATTACATGTGGAATATATATGTGTTGATCTATGCTATCTCATAGTGTCCTTGTCCAAAACAAGTCATAAATATAGTGAAAAGTGGCACAAAACTGCCATTTTGGCATAAGAAACTACCCACCTAAGTTGCCTTCCAAAACTACCCCTATACATACATATGGTTATTTTTTATGGTTGGTATAAGAAATAGGAGTACAAAAATTCCCCCACATTCATTATATTGGTCCCTAACCATCCCTATTCTTGTGGACATGCAAAATCATCATTAGCAGTTTCTAAAAGGCTCTTTTTCATGCACCTTTTCCACTTGGCATTAAAAATTACTAAATTTTCCTAAATGATATATGAAAAATATGGAATTAAAATTTTAAATTTCTACCATACCATTATTTTCAATAAAAAAAACCTTTAGAAGGTCTCCCTAATTCTTTTTCACCACTTTCCCAAGTCTCCACTATTTTAGCTCACTAGACTAGTTGAAAGTGTGAGTCTAGTTATGAAACTTAGAGTCTAATACAAAAGATTATATGAGTTTTAATAGTTATATCAAGTGTATATATTCCTTCCAAAACTTTTTTCATCCTTTAACTCCTCTTTTATCTTGCACACCACTCAAAATGGCCAAAACAAGCCTAGTTTTCCCCTATTTCATACAATCTCATTAAAAAAGTACATGTATGAGATCTTATAAGAATCCTCTAAAACTTCTAGGTGGTTTCATGGAAATCCCATTTAATTTAGATTCTCAAAATTCTCCCTCTCCAATCGGGTCCTTATAAGGGTTTTGTAAGGGTTTTGAGTGACCTAAACTCTTAACCTTTGTTCATAAAAGTCAAACATTGAAACCCTTAAAAAATTCCACTAATATATCCTTAATTACCCTCCCTAACATTTCCAATTGGCTTATTTTTCCATGAAAATTATTATGAAAGATGTGAAAAAATCAAATTGGTCATTAAAGCCATTCTTTGCCTCTTACAGCAGTTTGAGCACCTTCCAGGTCTAAAATGACTTCTAAAGAAGTCCCTCTACCAAATCATAGTTGTATAACCTATTTATATATATCTAATTCATATCCTAAAATTGATAATATAGCTCATTGAGAGCTAGAAATAAGAATGGTTCCTATTTAGGATTAGGCCTAAACCTTGTTTGTTCATAAAGGTCAAACATTAAAACCCTTGAAAAATTCCACTAATATATCCTTAATTACCCTCCATAACATTTCTCGTTGGCTTATTTTTCCATGCAAATTATTATGAAAGATGTGAGAAAATCAAATTGGTCATTAAAGCCATGATTTGCCTCTTTTAGGGGTTTGAGCACCTTTTAAGTCTAAAATGACTTCTAAAGAAGTCCCTCTACCAAATCATAGTTGTATAACCTATATATATATATATATATATATATATATATATATATATATATATATATATATATATATATATATATATATATATATAATTCATCTCCTCAAATTGATAATATAGCTCATTGAGAGGTAGAAATAAGAATGGTTCCTATTTAGGATTAGGCCTAAACCTTGTGCAAGAAGTCCATCTGTAACCTTATGTTCAAAAACAACTCTTTCTTGATGATTCCTTGCCTTAGATATATTATACACATAAAATATTCTTTTACACACATGTAACAATACATTATAGGACTTATAAATAGTTAGAACTAAGAATGGCCCTCTATTTGGCATTAGATCCCTTGCTTGCACAATTGGCTACACCTACAAACCTAGTAGCTCCAAGAATTTTATATGGTTTCCAACCCTTAAATTAAGTTTTAATGATGTTAATAGGTGTTATTGAACTCACCAAACATTATTTTACTTATGGTTTGTGTTTTTGATCATGTTTCTCAATTTTGTACGGTCTATGAAAGGGAAAAGAGACCCTTGCCTGAGACAAAACAGGGGGCACTTCCATTTTTATTCTCAAAAAACCAATTTTTTTAGATGATAAACTTGGTCATGAGTATTACATCCAAAAAAATTTATCTCCTAAATTTGAGAGATTACACTCCAACTGATTCAAAACCCAAGATTGAGTTTTCTGAGAAATTCCCTATAGGGTTAGAGGGAGAATGATTGATTTTTAAGTGAATAACACCCTTATTTACATTATTTTATATTTTATTTATTTTAAATATATCATGGGATATCTTACCATCCTTCATGATTATCATTCCATACCTAGGACTCATGCAATCATGCTCTAGATCATCAATTTACCAAACCATGCTCTTTGCACATTGTTTGACTTGTAGGTGCATATTGGGAGCTTGAAACTTTTGTGGAGCTGATTTTATCATTTTTTAATGGTAATTTTTTTTTAAAAAACCTTATTATTCCTTTAATATTTAAATAATTTCAAAACCCAACTTTATACATCATACACCTTATCCTTCTAACAACCATTTAGCAAGACTGTGGTTCATGCACCTAGGGCTTATTTGTAGGCCTTCATGTGAGAAAATGGTTTTAAAAATTTTATAATTCCTTGATTTGTCTTTATATCACATTTTTTATTCATTCCATCTTCTTACATTTTTTCTTTGAGTTTCAAAAACCTCATTAACCCTTGACTGAGACCAACCTTCATAAACAGGCTATAGGTGTATATTTTACTTGGTTGTAAGTTTCATGGATGATTTTAAAGCATGTTAACCTTGTCTAGGGACTTGTTTATCTTTTACATATTCTTGTATCATTCATAATATGACTTATTTCCTTTTTAGGAACCCTCAACACCATCTCCTTTATGTTAAACATAGAAACACTGCCTCCACTACCTCTCAAGAAAGGTCATTTCATGCAGTCACCACTCTTCTTAATGGATTAAGGCTCAATATTGGTTATTTATTTGTTTTTAAATGTTTCCTATTATAATATTAGGCCTAGGACTATTCAAGTGTGTTTTATGGGAATTTATCATTAGGAATCATGTAGATATCAATGTTTACCTTTAGGGATTTCTTGGCAACTTTGAGGGGTTTACAAACCACTTTTCACTTATTCTTTCTCTTTGAAACTCTAGGGAGTAATTTTTTGGTATATTTAAAACATCCCAACCCAATATTAGGATTCAAATACTCTTAAAATTCCATTTTTAAAAGTCCACAAAAACCCTACAGACCTCTGTTTGATCATTTCAGGGCAAGCAGGGTTAATCACCTTTCAATACTCAAAATGTTGTTCAAACATCTTCCATTTTGAAAAATAATCTCCTTAAGATATTTTTTTTGTATTTTCCATAGAAATTTATTCAAATTGGATTGATCATGCATAATAATCATCTCTAAAAGAGACTTTTGTGGCCTTAGTTATGGATGGCATTCCCTTTACATAAGCAGTCTAACATCACTCAAACATGCTAGTTATAGCATCTAAATTCCATTTTATAACACTTACATGCATTCAATAGGTCTCACTTCATTTAAATATCATGTCATAACCTTCACATCTCATTTATGACATCAACATACTCCTGTAGGTGAAGATTTGTGACTATGTTATGCAAGGAGGTCATGAAGAAGTAAGAAAATGCAAGGAAAAAAAATCCAAGCACCACAAAACAAGATTTCAACTCTTATATTCATGAAAAACATATGGATCATCACCAAAACATATCAAAACACTCATCCCAATGTGAAGGCAATGTTTCCAAAGTAGGTGAAGTGATTGTTAGTGCAAAGTTAAGCCTTTTGTAATCTTAGAAGAGGCTTTCCCAAACTAATGAACTCTTCAAGAAAGAAAGATCATGGAAATATATTTAAAATAAATTGGAGTCCCCTAAATCACTCACACACATCAATCCAAAATAAGATAACTTGATATAAATTCAAAAAGAGACCCCTTCTTGGTTGAATAGGCACAAGAAGTTGCCTGGGATCAAACTGATGGTTAATGAAGTAGGAAACACCAAATATTAATTTATTAATATGGATGTGAATAGGACTCTGAGTAATATTTACCTATAAAATCACTCTTCATGACTCAAACTATATGGCTCATACCAATTGTTGGAAGTTGCATCTTCTTTGTATACCAAGAGGAAATGGGATAAAAATTAGTTGCAAATGTAATTTTTTGTGAAAAAATTGAAAAAAAAATGTGGATATGACCTATGGGGAGGTTAATATTTACACCACCACGTTTTCCAGGTGGCACACTTCTCAAATAGTTGTACGAATGTATTTTTCTCACTTTTTGGTCAAAAAAATACCCTTTTCTGAACAACCTACCATTACTTTAGTTATTTCAGCTTCCTAAAGACTTCTAAGGACATATGGGGGATGACATAATCATTTTTAACTTGAAAAAATCCCAAGAAACCTGTACAAAGCATTAAATGCACCATTTACACCCCTTAAAATGACTCAAAATGATAAATGGACCTAGATAACACTTAACCAAAGGTATTACAACATCAATTAACACTAATTTACCTATGAAACACCTTATAACAACATATTTCACCCTTTTAAATTCCTAAAAGTGAAATTTTTTACTAGGGGTACCCTATTTTGACCTAAAAGTCAAAACTGATCAACAATACCCAATTCCCTAAGTTGAATGACTCTTACTCCATTTCCAACCCTTTATGTCACTTTTAAAATCCTAAAACAAGCTAAGTATTTTAATAATTTTCATAATCAATAAATTAAAAGTGTTTAATAATACTTTGTTGTACCATTCAAATTTATATGTTATTTACATACATTTTACACTCTGAATGGTTCAAAATTTCTATCTTATTAGATCACATTAATCTAAAATAATATAAAACATATTTTAAAACCCAATCCTTATATTATATTCATCAAAATATAGCTTTTCCACTAGGGTTACATCCTTATTTCTTGTGGTTTTCAAATATTTTATCTTAAGGTTTTATATTTGATTTCTTGGTTCCCCATGCATTAAGACAATAAATATTTCTAACCTTAGTTCTAACATTTTACATAGTTTCAAGATTATATTCTATGTCATCTGAGAAGGTTATGTCCCTTGTTCCTTTAAGGTGAAGTGCTAGGTTATGTGGTGTTTAAATTAAACATAATAATATTCCTTTGATTCAAATTAAAATGTATAAAATAATTGAAATGTCAATTACTTCTTATTCTTCTTATTTTGAGGTAAATGTTAATAATAAACAATTACAAGTGATATATAATATTATTGATGATGAAATGCATCAACTATAAAATTTCAATCAAGCTAGAAAATAATACCAAGATATAATTCATCCTGATGACTTTAATGGGGTAGATTTGAAGCCTTGGTTATTTTTTGAAATCTAATTTGATAGCAACTTGATGAATTTGATCAAGTATTGAAGTTAATCCTTGAAGTTAAAAATGTAAAAAATACTAACACTATCACATCTAAGGAAAAAAATGATCCCTTCAATTACATCCATCAACCTTTTAGATTCATTGATTTTACAATGAGTGTTTATATCAATAATACCACTGCTACTATTTCTATTTATACACCTATGGTTACATGTGATGCCACCAAAGTTATGGGGGTGTAAATACCTAAATATGTCTACAATACTTAACAATGACAATCTTGACAGACATTTACCATTCATTAATTTAGCATCCAAATAATGTCCTAATTCACCATCTTCTCATACTTGCATGCTATAATATGAGTTAACCTTCCTATTATGTTTTTATACACCTATAGGAACCTCACTATTTACTTTAAAATTGCTAAATATCGTTCATAAACATCTTCAAAATATTAAGGTAACCCACATGTACACACTTAGTTTCAATAATTATGGTTGTAATATCTAGTCATTATGACATGCAATGGTCAAAACCATCCCACTCCTATCAAAGGCTATTTTATAAAATTAAACTAATTCTTAGGGTCAACCCATTATCTTAGTGTGTTAGTGGCATGAGTAAAAGTGACCAAGAACTTATCTATGATTCATATATACATTATTTTCCACTAAGAAAATCTTCCTTGTTCATCCCACTTTTCATAGTTATCACTAAGAGTGGTCATAATCCAAGTTTGAAACACTAAAAATCTTGGTCAAATCAAACATTATCAAGTATCTAGAATAATCATTAACTCAATCCACATAGTGAAGGATCATAATTACACAATCACATTAGGTGGAGAACTATTTGTGCCTTGATTTCCCTCATTAGAGTATTAGATACATAGGCAATGGTTAATCATTATGTGGGTGATTGGGGTTATCTTACCCCATCAAAATCACATCTAGGGTTTTAAGGAAAAGGAGGTTGATTTCTAGTTTTACGAGATTCATCAAGGTTAAAGATAAAAAAACATATATTAAGCAAAGATAATTTTAGGTGACCACATAATCACTATGTCACACATCCATAGATTTCATTTATGACCATTAGGTTAGTATCTACTACGACATCAACCCAACACATGCAAAAAGACATAAACCAAGGAACTATGACAATAATGCATGTTGTGAACATCATCATATTTTAGGGCATTTGATGAACACATGTTTTAGGTTAAGACACAAGATACAAGCTCTCATTGATGATAACATTATTGATTTGGGCACTTCTATAGAGGAATCTTGAACACAACATTATGGAAATCAAACGTTGAAGATTTTTTTTAATCCCTTCCCTAAACATGAGGCAATAAAAACCAAGGATAATTAGAGGTACATCATGCATATAACATGCATCCTCAACCAACATTATATTATCATCCATGAGACATTATCATTGGTACAATAAATGGTATTCCACTTTAACTTCCCATGAGTACATTGAAAACAATGAGATAGTTTATGATGATTTATATGTTCATGCATTATTCATAAATGCCAGCATTGAGGAACAACTTATATAAAATATAATGATTTACAATGTACTAAATCAAAAATTTTACATGATGGAACTTATCAACATTAGATACTCATGAAATGATTTACAAGATATAATGAAATTATTTAAATGATTTTATGGAAAAGGATACAGTTCATTGGGACTCATAATATTACCCCTACAGGTAGGATCAACCATAGTAGCCACACCCTTCCTAGAATATAGAGTAATGGGGTCTTCAACATGTTTTTATGACACCCATAGATGTAAAGACCTTGTGTAATTCCATCCATGATAAACCAATTCCTAAAGTAAATATATTATAAAAGAGTGGTTATAGTTATAGGTGTATAGTATGAGTATCTTATTTAGTCATTAATAATACCTCCTCTACCCCCACCACCACTATGATTTGTTGAGGAGCATTTCTAGGATAATTATTTAGAGATAAATGGTACACATATTTTAGGATAACTATTCAAAGATGAATGATACACATATTTAGGATCATTATTTAGATATGGATGATACACATATTCAAGATCAACATATAGGATTAATTATTACATATATACATGATCCATATATATCTAGTTATTTCACATAGAGTATGCCAAAGAGTTATTCATAGACTATATAGAGCATGATATAAACATACTCAATTATCACCTTCGATAGTTTAGTGTGTTCCACATTGAACAAACGTATTAAGACACCCTCCTATTCCATAATGAATACCATAGAGTCCTTGACCTTCTAAATCCACTCAATATAAATTAGCTTACATGAGCATTGATCAAGATATGCATGGTATATCACATGACTCTATATCATATTTGGGCCCATCCCTAGTTGATACATCCCATCCATGATAGATTTTCCATCCATAACCTTGTATAGGAACCTCCCCTAGGCCTCTCATTGAGTGAATCATTGGTAATATATTCCAAATGTCAAATATTCCAAAAAATGTAATAAAATCAAATAATTTGAAAATATTAAAACATTCAAAAATCCAAAAATCTAAAATTAGGACCTAGCATTACATGATGGGTAATTTACATTATTACATATGTTACTTATTACATGTTTGATATATGGCATATTATTTACATACATACATGAATTTTATAATAAATGAATGTTATGCTTGACATATAAATTACACATATACATATAGATGTTAGTTTTTCCTCTATCTGGTGACCACATTTAGGGCATCTTGTTCCACATGTTTCACTAATACATGTTATATATTTATATGACATTTTTACCATGTTTAACCACCTTTATTAATTGCATATTCCTTGATAGTTATTATTTCTTACATAAGGACACATGATATGCATTTTAATATGACATAACATTAATACGTATGGATGATGTAGACTAGTCCATTTTTTATGCTCTATTGATGTTTAAATTAATGTAAGCCCACATCTAACTAGTGTGGAACCTATCCTATACATAATATAAAACCTAAGTTTCCCTTGAAAGGAGCCAAAAAAGGCCAAAATAATAGCCTACAAAAAAAACTAGGGCACAACATACCCAACCCAAATAGGACCTATCAACCATGAGACTAGAGGGACCAAGCAAAAAAAACATAAAAATGTAATATATTGGTAGGGAAAAAGAGAATAACCAAACCAGAAAAAATAATTAAGGGACACCAAAGACACTAGTGGGGGTTCTTCCCCACCTTCCCCATGGTCTTAGAACTAGGTCTATATTTATCCTTAGGTGTTATTTTACATGATATATTAATGTGTGGGTGGCCTTTGGACTTGATTTATGTGACATATTTGATTTCCTTTATTTGTGGATGTTTTTATGTCCTCGTGTGTGTGGCCTTTAATCTTTATTGTTGTGACATGTTATGTCCTTTATATGTAGCCCCTTTGGCTATGTATGACAACTAACACTTGTGTTTTTTTAGCTTATTGACATTGAGGGATGGTATGATCTTTATCATGCATTATAATTATGTAGTTTGATTTAGAGATACTTATATTACATGTTTCATTGATATACCTATCGAGACATGACACTTATATCCCTAAATTCCATGTGTTTTACATATGCCTTGATTGATACATGTATTACTATGTTGACATGATTTCTACATGATCAAATGATATTACATGAGTTTATCTATATACAAGACATATATAGTTCATTCTTATTTTTAGATGAGTGACTTCTATGATACATCCCTCATCTCAAAAGGGGGTTGTTACAATGGGCTTATCTTAGACATATAAGTCTCTATGTGTATAAAATCATAATAAAGTACATGTTTCATAGATTTTAAAGGTTAAGATGGTTTAAAATAAAAAATTCCTTGATACGTGATAGACATTGACACATTGATATGAAGCACATGGTCATATGCATGAAAACTTACATAGGCATATTTTTATATTTGTATATTCACATACATTTGGGACACATGTTATCAAATTCAATATTTATATTTAGGTGGCATGATACTGGTTCATGCACATATACAATACAATTATAATTAAATGATAAATGGTTGGCATTCCACTTCACACTTATCAAAACATGTGTGTATGATGGGGGCATGAATATATTTCATTAATTTATGATCATTTTTTTAACAATGATAAAACTTGATCAAACTAGATAAAAATACATTTGAATCTATAAGGCATATGTAGGGTTTGATTCATTTTTGAGTAAACCTTTCCTGATCAATTGTCTCATTTTACTTTTATAGTGTTCTCTTTTGATTTGAAAATATCTGCATGGTTATCTCTATTTTTTACTACAAAGTTATTTTGGATTACTTTATTGTTTAATTATCCCCACACTCATGAGGGCTGGTCAATATTACCTTCCCAACTCAAGATCTTATATAGTTACATAAACTTTGGGCATGATCATCCCCAACTCTCTAATGATTTAATGAGGAAGTATCATCTCCATCAAGCTATGAAGTAAACATGGTTTGAACCAACACACTTGTGTACTTTAACCTTTTATTTTTAAATTTTCAATTTCAGATTTCACATGTGGACATTATTTACTTCATTCTCATTTCAGGTTTTTATGCAGTGAAACTACACATTTGGATCCATATCCCAAAAAGGAAAAGTGTGTTTTACACACAATTATTTTTTATATTTTTACTATACAAATTTAAATGATAGAATAAAAGGGAATAATTTTTAGATACTAAAATATGGTATTCAATACTTAATAGTGATAATATTGACACACATTTACCACACTTGACTTGAGCACCCAAACAAGGTCCTAATTCACCATCCTTTCATACTTGCATATTATCTTATGAGTTATCTTTTTTGTTATATCAGTATTCACTTATGTGAATCTCATAATCTAATTTAAACATAATAAATATTATACATAGGCATCATCAGACTCTAAGATCATTACACCTCTACTTGGGTTATTTACAATACTTATGGTCATTATTACTAGTCAATAACATCCCACACTAGTTGGAACCAGCCCAATCCCAACAATGGTTATTTTATAATATCAAAACCATATTTATAATTATCCCATTAGCATAATTTCAATGTCATTATTAATTATTCAAATTTATCCATATATAAAAAAATCAAGGTCTTATTTAAAGGGGCCTAAGTACTTATATGTGATACAACTATCCACTATTGTAAATTGAGAAAATCTTCCATGTTCTTCCCAATTTAAATACATATCACTATAATTAGTCACAAGATAATTATAAAGGACTAAAAATCTAGGTCAAATCAATAATTTTAAAGTATCAAGATCAATTATTAGCTACATACACATAACAAAGGAACACAATTACACAATCACTCTAGTTGGGAGAACTATGTGTGGTTTGAGTTCTCTACTTAGAGTATTGGATACATATGTAGTATATAGTAATTAAGAAATAGTAATAGTGATAGATAAATAAATTAAACTTCCCTCATTTTTTATTTTTATATACCAGACAAGCACATATAGGGTTTCAAGTAAAAGGAGGTTGATTTCTGGATTTACATATATCAATAGGGTTTAAGATCAAAAACACAAAGTAACTCAAAATAATAGTTGGTGACTATATAGTCATTATGACATAATTTTTCACATTTTAGTTCAAACTAATAGGTTATTATTGACTATTTATACTAACATGATCTTATGAGAATGACCCAACATAGGTAGTCTAGATCAGTTCCTAAATTGAGTGAACCATAGGCATGTCTATCCCTAATATCCACTTTTAGAACATAGTAAGTTAAAAAATAAACTATAATATCTAATGTTGTGATCTTTTTAGGACTTAATGTATTATTCATATTCCCTTATCAAATAATAAGAATCAATTTTCAATCATTTACAGTCAAAGGTATGCTTGAAAGGCCATATCTATTAATCTGAATTCCATTTCAAGACTATATCTTAATTAGATTAATATTACCCATTAATTTAGGGAAAAACATGGGAAACACAAGGTTTTTCTCATATTTATATCCTTATTCATACACATCAGACTTATGTACATCCTATGATTGTCAGGATCTAACAAGAACAATTGATTACTGTTGTACAAGCAACTAAACACAGAATTAATCAAAAGTAATAAGTAACTAGAAACTAGAATCAACAAAGAACAAGAGATACAAGAAACAATGAAAACTTGTATTAAACTCTTCCAGAAGGAAATACAATGAAGAAATATCTCTTTCTTCCACACCTCTTAGATGTACAGATCTCTTTCCCTCAAGAGTTCTCTCTCACAATTACAAACACAATTCAGCTACTTGAATTGTCTATTTCACAAGCTATGAAGATCTATCCCTATTATATAAGATTAGGGATCATGAGCTATGCATTCTCAACCATTAGATACACCTCCTAATCAAAGGTTCAAATCAGTCTTGCCAAAAATAGAAACGTAGACTTAACACTAACAACTAAACTTATCATGCAAACAATTTGTTCATCCACAAAAATAGACTTTCCAGACGCACATGTGACCAACGTCGGTCCCTGTCTGCCTCACATGACCGACGTCGGCCGATCCATAACCGACGTCAGAAGCCTCCAGTCGATCCCTGACCAATGTTGGTGACTATGTAATACAGCAACCTTACATTTGCTCATCTAGGTGAAGCTTTTAGCTCCACAACTTAACAATCTCCCACTTGGAGATAAATAGCTGCACCTGTACCTGTACAAAAATATCTTCTAGCTTCTCCATCTTCAAGCTCAATTTTAAAGACCAAAAAAAATTGAATGAAGATTCAACTTCTCCTTTATTAGTAGCTTTGGTAACATGTCAGTAGGGTTCTTATTATATGGATCTTTTCCAGCTTCAACTCACCATCCTCTAATACCTATCTAATGAAGTGGTACCTAAGCTGTATATGTTTGGTTCTTGAATGAAAGGCTGAGTTCTTAGCCAAATGAATTGCACTTTGACTATCACTGTATAATCTTCAACTCTCTTGCTCCTTTCCCAACTTTTCTATGAATCGTGTCATCCATATCATTTCTTTGCTAGCCTCCATGACTGCAATGCATTCTACCTCTGTAGTAGACAAGGCAACAACCTTCTACAACTTTGAAATCTAGCTAACTACCATTCCACAAATAGTGAAAACATATCCTATGGTGCTTCTTCTGCCATCTAAGTCACCTGCCATATCCACATCTACATATCCATGTAGAGAAGTATTTGACCCACCATAGCACAAATGCCTACTACTAGTCCCTCTCAGATATCTAAGAATCCACTGAACTGCTTTCCAATGTTCCTTTCCTAGATTGGCCATAAACTTACTGACAACTCCCACTGCTTGGGCAATATCAAGTCTAGTACATACCATTGCATACATTAAGCTCCTGATTGTGGAAGCATATGGAACTCTACTCATGTACTCTACCTCATCATGTGAATTAGGACACTATTCTTTGCTCAACTTGAAGTGTCCAGCCATAGGTGTACCTATCGGTTTTGCATCCTGCATATTGAACCTCTCCAACACCTTGTTCACATAATCCTCTTGAGACAAAATCAACTTGTGATTTTTCCTGTCTCTCTTAATCCTCATGACAAGGATTTTCTTTGTTGCTCCCAAATCCTTCATGGAAAATGTATGAGCTAATTTTACCTTAAGCTTAGAAATATCCTGCATGTGTGAACCTGCAACCAACATATCATCTACATACAACAACAGGATAATATATCTACCATTATCCAATCTCTTAAAATAAACACAACGGTTAGATTGACATCTACTAAAACCATGCTCAGTCATAAACCTGTCAAATCTCAAATACCATTGTCTAAGAGCTTGCTTAAGACCATATAAGCTTTTCTTCAACCTGCACACAAGCTTCTCCTTACCTTTAACCTCAAAACCCTCTAGCTGATCCATATATATTTCTTCATCTAAATCTCCATGAAGAAATGTTGTCTTAACATCAAGCTGATCAAGATGTAAATCCTCAATAGCAACTAAAGACAATATAGTCTGAATAGAAGTCATTTTTACTACAGGAGAAAAAAATTCACCAAAATCAATACCTAGTTTTTGTGTAAATCCCTTTACTACCAACCTGGCCTTATGTCTCATTTGTCCATTCTCACCTTCCTTTAACCTATATACCCATTTGTTTTTTAGTGTTCTCTTTCCCACTAGAAACTCAACCAAATCCCACATTTAGTTCTCTTTCAAGGAATCAATCTCCTCACTCATGCCAAGCTCCCATTATTTCCAAGTTTCTACCTGTATTGCTTCATCAAAACTCTCTAGTTCTCCACTATCAGTGAGCAATAAGTAGAATAATGAAGGGGAATATCAAATTAGAGGTTCACTTACCCTTTTTGACCTCCTTATGGGTGTCTGAGACTCATTCACTGCTTGCTATCCACCCAAATTCTCTGTCAGTGACCAATCTCAATCATCTCCAAGTTTGTACCTGACTAACATCAGTTTTACCCAACTGACGTTGGTTCCTACCTGACCGATGTCGATCACTGTCAGACCGACATCGGTTCCTATATGACTGGCGTTAGTTCCTTCCTAACTGACATCGGTTTCTGTGTTTTATTGAGTGTGAAAATTCTTTCTTATGAGCTCATTTTGGATCATCACCTCGTCCAAATCAACATTGCTCTGCTCAAAATTATTCAGCTTCTTGAGCTGATCACTATACATCACTTTTTCATTGAAAACAACATCACAGCTTCTAATTATTTTATTAGTTCCTAGATTCCACAATTGGAATCTAAAATCTCCAAAGCCATAACCAATAAAAGTGCACCTCATAGACTTAGCATCCAACTTCTTTCTATTTTATTTATCAACATGCACAAAAGCTTCAGAACCAAAAACTCTGAGAAATGAAAGATCTACCTTTTTACCTATCTAAGCCTCTTTTGGAATTCCACCATCTAGACCAGTAGAGGGTCCTCTGTTAATCAAGTAAACCGTAGTGTCTACAGCTTCTGCCTAAAATTGTAAGGGCAAATTAGCATGCAACCTCATACTCCATGCATGCTCTAGTATTGTTCTGTTCATCCTTTTAGCAACTCCATTTTGCTGAAGTGTCCTTGGAACCATCTTTTGCCTACGTATTCCATTCATAGAATATTACCTATTGAACTTATAGCTGTAGTACTCACCACCATTATCAGATCTAAGGCACTTCAATCTCAAACCTATTTCATTCTCGACCAAAGCTTTCCATTTCATAAATGTGTTAGAAACATCAGATTTATTCTTTATGCAATAAACCCATACCTTTCTTTTAGCATCATAAATGAAAGAAATATAATACTGTGATCCTCCAATAGAAGCTACCTAAGCTGGTCCCCACACGTCTGTGTGAACAAGATCCAACTTTTGCTTCTTCTTTGTTGACCCAATTTTGAAAAATCTCACTCTCTTCTGTTTCCAAAAAATACAATGCTCACAAAAATCTAGATCTATGCTTTTCAAATCTGACAGCTTACCTTTTGACTTAAGAATAGTCATTCCCTTCTCACTCATGTGGCCAAGCCTCTGGTGCCACAACTTTGCATCTACATCTGAAGGAGATAATATAGAAGGAGAATAATCAGTAATACAATTACATAGATAGAGAGTACCTACTCTCTTACCTCTGGCTAATACAAGTGCACCCTTGGTAACCTTCCAAGATTCAGCTATGAGAGTTACTGTACAACCCTCATCCCCCAACTTTCTTGTAGAAATCAGATTCCTCTTCAAGATGGGTACATGCATGACATCCTTCAACACCCATGTGTTGCCATTTTGCAATTTCAGCTGCACTTTTCCTTTGCCAATAATTTTACAAGGCTCATCATCCCCTAAATAGACTTTTCCAAAATCTCCCTAGACATAATCATTGAAAAATTCTCTATTTGGGGTTGCATGGAAAGAAGCACCAGAATCTACAACCCAAGATTCTAATCTATTATCCCAATAAAGTGTAAAAGCATCTTGTGCAACAATACCTACAACTTTTGCTTCTTCATTACCTTCATGCTGATAGTCTTCTCTAACTTTCAACTAGCAGTCTTTCTTTGCATGCCCTTTCTTTCCATAATTCCAGTAGATTATCTTTCTTTTTCCATTTCTAGATTTGGATCTATTGCTCATCTTTGACTTAGACCTTGATCTCCCTTGCTTGCACTTCTCTTTTTTCCTTCCCCTACTTTCAAAACTTAAAGCATTACCTGATGTTTCCTCTGTACTTTTCCTATGAATTTCTTCATTCAAGATTACACTAACAACATCATCTACTTTCAAGATTTATGTAGCAGATGCAGTATTACTAACTGCCATTACCAAACTATGCCAACTTTTTGGTAAAGAGCATAAAATTAAGAGAGCCATAATTTCATCATCAAACACTATTTTGACTGAATTTAACTGATTTACTATTGCATGGAAATCATTTAGATGAGCAGATACAAATCCACCTTCCTGCATATGCAAATTAAATAATTGCTTCATGAGATATACCTTATTTGAAGCTGAGGGATTTTCATATAAATTTGCCAAAGTATCCATTAACTCTACCATGGTCTTTGCCTATGACAAGTTGGATATCATAGAAGATGCCAGGCTCCACCTTATGGATCCCAGAGCCTTTCTATCAAGAACATTCCATTCTTCTTCTCGCATATCTATGGGTTTGCTTGAAACCCCACCCAATGATAAGTACAGATCTTTCTGATATAGATAATCTTCTATTTGCATCCTCCATAATTGATAGTTCTTGCCATTAAACTTCTCCATTCTTAGTTTACTTTCTTCTACCATTGTTATACTCCCACTCAAACAGAAAACCCCTGTGAGTGACCTGTAATCAACACACACTAAACACATCTGAAACCACCTGTTAGTGAACCCAAGCTCTGATACCACTTGTTAGTTGGTATCACTTGGTGAACTAGCAACCTAGCTCTGATACCACTTGTCAAGATCTAAAAAGAACAATTGATTACAATTGTGTAAGTAACTAAACACAGAATTAATCAAAAGTAATAAGTAACTAGAAACTAGAATCAGCAAAGAACAAGAGATACAAGAAACAATGAAAACTTGTATTAAACTCTTTCAGAAGGAAATACAATGAAGAAATCTCTCTTTCTTTCACACCTCTCAGATGTACAGATCTCTTTCTCTCAAGAGTTCTCTCTCACAATTACAAACACAATTCAGCTACTTGAATTATCTATTTCACAAGCTATGAAGATCTATCCCTATTATATAAGATTAGGGATCATGAGCTATGCATTCTCAACCATTAGATACACCTAATCAAAGGTTTAAATTAGTCCTACCAAAAATAGAAATGTGATTTAACACTAATAGCTAAACTTATCATGCAAACAATCTGTTCATCCATGAAAATAGACTTTTTGGACACATAGGTGACCGATGTCGGTCCCTATCTGCCTCACATGACCGACGTCGACTGATCCATAACCAATGTCAGTAGCCTCCAATCGATCCTTGACCGACGTCAGTGACTGTGTAATATAGCAACCTTGCATTTGCTCATCTGGGTGAAGCTTTTAGCTCCACAACTTAACAATGATCACTAGTCATTTTACATCATCATCCACAACTACTACTATTATAGACCTACATGCCAAGGTGTTGTAGTTAGATTAGGGTGCTTATAAAGTGATTCATTTAATTGATTATAATTATTTTATTCATAATCCATTATCCCTTTATATTTAATGTTATAATTTACCTATAGGTTATGTATCTCTTAAGCTTACATATATGATGGTAAAGGTGATATAGAGTAATATCCTTTCAAGTGACAAATTTACACCATGTCTCCAATGACAAGCTTGTGACTAATATATTTATATGAATCCTTGAGGAATATTTATTAAATTCATTAAATAAACTCAAATTAAAATCATTTAAATAACTTAATCCTTTAGATGATCATTTTTATCACATTTTTTAATTAATATAAATGAGAAATTTTCATATGCACAAACTATAAAACTTAAGTGAATTTTAATTATCTAATTAGTGACTATGTATTTAGTATGATACCATGATTTATAAGATGAAAAATACCATGGCTAATAATGATCTAAAATATATATTCAATAAAATTGTTCTTTTTCCTCTTCATGATTCTATTATGTGCAACAGATTTAAATCATTTGATAAAGTATGTCATATAGTTAGAGATAGAGAAGTTAAGCTCATATATTTGAATAAGATAAAGCATGTGGTTAATCCATCAACTAATTCAACTAAAAATTATAAAATAAAACTATTTTACAAGGCCAAAATGAAATATACTAAGAATGATATAGCACTAATATTCAATGTAGATCATAGTCTACTAATCAACTTGTCTTATCCATACAACCTAGGAGGAAATTTTAATCATTACTTGATCCTCCTCATAACTTCCTGTAGAAGTTACTTTAGTGGAACCTTATATATCTCCCTCTACCAATGGATGTTGATATGATTAATCCTCTACTTGAGGGACCAAAAATTAATGCATATTGTGATTACCATAGATACAAGAGGCATTCTAAAAATACATTATTTTCATTAAAAATTAAGATTAAAGATCTCATTGATGATAACATCATTGATCTTAACACACCTATGAATGATTCAAGATCCAAACCTAATAAGAATGCATGATTTAAAATATGTTCCAATACTTTTCAAATCCATGCAACAATAGATAATAACAATTACTCTAAGGTGCATATGACTTAAAATGTGCCTCCTAATCTATAGATATATGTTCATCCATTGGATGGTATTATTGGTACACTTACAATCACATTGGCAAAATTACTTGTGATTACATTTTATGATAGTGAGATTGTGGAATATGATTTTAATTTTAACTCATTATTTTTAGATGCATACATTGAATCACAACCTATACACATTATCATGGTAGATAATTTTTCAATTGAAAAATTTTATACCATGCCACTCCATAATATTCAAGGATATACGCATGAGGATTTGATGAATACAACTAATATAGTTAAAATATTTGATTTTAAGAGACAAAAAATTGCTTGGGAGTATTATGTTACTACTTAAAGTGGGACATATAGTCATTTCTAATTCATTCTTAGTTTTATTGAGTATAGCGGCATTTGAGATGTTAGGATGTCCTTAGATACATAATATATGTGTAGTACCATTTTGGACACATAGTTTTGTGAAGTATATACATGGAAACAAGGTTGTTATAGTTTGATCTAATATTTATGAGTATCCTATTCAACCATAAACATTCCCCCCTCTACCACCCACCACATCAATCAATTATTCAACCTATTCAAGTTTATTCTATTTATATAGTTAAGAAGAAATTATTTCAAATCCATATACTGCCACTACTTCAATTCCAATTACATTATAGGTTTATTGAAGAATCACAACAACTATCATCTACTTCACCACATCTTAGGCTAGTGTTAAAGATAGTTACACATGTTCCATAAAAAACATAAGAACACGTTTTTACTATAAAATGGATTACATAAGATATTGTGCCTATTAGGGTAAATAATCATACACATGATCTTATGAATCATGATGATGATTATAAATATACTACAACATGAGATTACTTCTCATATTCATATACATATGCATACAACATTACTCACTTAAGACATGTGACCATTCTAATGTTTGATATAGGACCTTTATGCGAGGATCCCATTGATGGGATCATTATTTATCAAGAGAATAATAAATCTATTAAAAATATATATAAAATTTAAATATTCTAAAAAATAAAAAACTTAATCTAAGCATAAAATCATCTACTAGTTACCATAATATTTAATGTTATTTACCACATGCTTGGAAGATCACATATCTTTTTTATAGGAATGAATTTTAATAGTATATATTAGTGATATGTATGACATACAAGCTATACATGATACATGGAAACACATATTTATAAAATTCCTATACGCAATAACTATACCATTATTGGGGTAATCACATTCATAGGTTATATATTTTATGACTTTAATTTATGTATTGAACTACATTGATTTCTTACACATGCCTTGTCATTTCTCATATTATTTACAGTGATATATTTCATGGATATGCTATTTTTCTATTATGTCACTTTGACATGGATTAATGGTGTAGACTAGTTTCACTTATTCTATTCTTCATTGTTACTATTTCATTTCATATAGCTTAATCATTAATTAATCTTTGTTTTCACTCTTACGCATAAATATGATTTTTTTGAATGATTTTTTCATTATATGACTCTTTCTCTAGGCCCTTTCCTTCTTTAGTTACTTTTTTCTTGTATGATTCTTTATTTAGGCTCTTACCTTTTTTGTGATATTTTATTGTCCATTTTGTATGTATTTTTCTTTTTTATGTGACATTTGATTTTCCATTGGATGTGGATATTAACTTCTATTAAATTTTATTTTATTTTTTGTGTGGATATTTCCTTGTGTGACATTTGATTTTACTTTCTATGTGGCTCTTACCTTGTGTGACATTTAATGTTATTTCATGTGATTTTATTGTATAGGCCATGGCCATGGCATTATGTGATTATTAGTGGAAAAATATAGGATTTTATATTGATTTTCTTGTGTCATGATACATATAACACATCTTTCACATTTTATGTGGTTCCATGATCCATATCATGCACCTTTTTGTGTTGGTTACTATTTATTTATTCATTATATTTATGATAATTATTACTACATGTATACTTTTTTATTTATTTTGACATGACACTTGTCTACCCTATGATATATTTTTAATGTATTATTTGATTATATTTTCATAATATGATGAAATATTTTCCACATGTTAACACATGTTTTTAATGATTACATATTTCTATATAACATGATGTAATTAACTATTTTGTTTTGAGATGAGTAATTCACAAGCTACATTCCTCACCTCAAAATTGGGGAATATTAATGGGAATTTCATAGATATTTAAGTCTATATTATTAGATAATTCATAATTTTTGAACACATTAATTGATTTAGAGAGTTAAAATTGGCTCAAATTATCGATTTGGTTTAGATTATGGCATAATATTTATAGATTGAGGCAGATGTTAAGGGTACATGCAACACATATCTTGACATTTTTTAGGTTATATATTTTAGGATTTTATGGGTTATCAAATAGATTAGATAAAATGACAAAATATGTCATTATATATCACATGTTTTCACTTATTGGATCAACGTATGGGGCATGGATATTGTTCATGCACAAACTATTACACTTTTCCTATTTTTAAAGTTGACATTGATGGTAATAAATTTAGAATTGATGGTAATGGAGGTAACATTTTTTATCTAAAATATATCTTCAATGGTTTATTTACCCTTAAATGAACATAATACATGATCCCCCTTTCATATCAAGGATTGAGATCAATTAAAAGAGTAATGTGGTTGAGGTTATATGTCATTCAAAATCCTATCACTAGTTCCTCTTCATGAGGGTTGGAGGCATTTATTTTACCAATCCATGGTTTCAAAAAAAAAACTACCTTAAGTCATTATCAAACCATGATATCCTTAAATTATATTATAATCAACCCCAATCTCCAATGCTTTAGAAAGAAACACATCTTCAAAATTTTAGAGGGAAATATGGATCATTAACTTACAAGTGTATTCCTTCCTTGCTCTTCATATTTCAAAAGTTTCATTTATATAATTCATTTCAAAATTAATTTCACATATGGAAAATAATTGATTCATGTTTCATTTTATGTTTTTATGGATCAATTTTTACATTTGGACACATTTATTCTACCAAAGATAAAAGTGTGTTTACACATTGAAGTTCATTACTTTATCCTTTATTCTAGAATTATTTTATTTTATATACTATAATAAAAGGGGAAATTTATAGACAATAAAATTTGGTATTAGACAATTAAAAATGTTAGTTTGACTTATCCTTACATTACATAAATTATGCATATAAATATGTAGATTACACACCCTTATTTCCCATATGATCACTTTTTATGGGCTATACATTTTCAATTTTATATTAGCCACCTATAATAATTTCATATTTTGTGCTTAAGCTACTTATTATCACACTCAAATAGTATCATTATCATCAGATCACATTTCCTTCTCTCTAGATGAGTTTTCAGGACTTAGGTGGATTCAAAATTTCATAGACATCCAACTCTGATAGACTTGTCCCCGTGCTAAGTAACAATCATTTTCAAAATTCAAATAATTTTTATGGGTCAGTCTATATGTTCTACATGTCTTGGGGTGACAAATTAACCAAAGAGTCATCTATAAATACACAATAATTCTAAGCTTATTTCTCTTTATATTAAGTATCTAACACCTAGCACCTAGAAAAAACACGTCTTTATACATCTACACATTGAGAGGGACTAGCTTAAAATTCAAAAATTATGAATCAATCATAAGAAGCATATCATAACCACTTTTAAATAATTTAGGATAAGCTAAAGTTAAATTTTAAATTATTAAAATCTAAATCAAAGGATGCATTCATTCTAGTGGATCATGATTGCACACATACACTTAAAAGTGAGAACTACGTGTGTATAATTTACTTCCTTTGAGTATTGGATATGTAGGAAAAACTTAGCCATTCAATGGGGAGTGCTTTGGGTTATCTCAATACATAAATCTTCCCCAATTTATAATTTAACCTATCATCAAAATTAAAATTTGGGTCTTGAAGTGAATGAAATGTTTTTTAGGATTTGTACATACAACAAACATTTGGTATGGCACATGAAGATGGTTATAAGTAGGCACAATGACCTATACCAAAATAAAAAGATGTAGTTTACAAATATGGATCCAATAAAAGGTAGATGCCTTCTTCTAATTTAGGAATCTAAATCCTAACAATCTTGTCTAATAGATACAAATACTTGGTTTATTGATTGAAGTGGCTATTGGTCCATTTCTAACCCTTTATATCACATGCACATAGTCTTAGTCATGCATAGACCTAAAACAAGTTAATGATATTAATATTTTTATAATTTATTAAATTATTAAATTGAAAATTTTCAAACATACTCTACTAAAACATTTATATTTATTTTTTATTGTCATATATTATAAAATTTGAATAGTTAAAAAGTTTAATATTATAAGATCACATTAGTAAAAAAATAAGTTAAAAAACTAGGCTACTCCTAATTCCTATATTAATTACAATAAATTCAAAACTTATAATTAGTAAAATATAAAAAAATGAACAAAATTTTACATCTCATTAAAAAAATTAATTAATTTGTAACTATCTCTATCATGTTGGAGCCAATCATCACACAAATTTATCTAGGTGTTGTTTTTATGTTGGGAGTTCATATCATTATCCTCTTTTCATCTATATTTCCCTGGTATGCAAGATACAAATTAAAAATTGAAAAATTACTAGAATTCTATCAAATATTTGAATAATAATTAATATTTATTTAGGTGGTCTTACCCTTATATGCCTCTTCATCATGTTAAACGAGATTGTTGCATCTTTGTTAATTAATAATGGGAAGGGTTTCACACATAGATCACGATTAAAATAAAAGACTTTCAAATAAAACCATTTAACAATCTCCATTGCTATAATAAAACTCATAAATCAATATTTAATATTATTTTTTACAAAAAAGAGTATATATAGATATACAAGGAGGCTTTGACTTCATTTTTATGGATTTAATTTTAGAATAGAGGGAGGATTTTTTATCTTATACATACTTTTGATATGCAAGAGTTATCAAAACTCTTCACCAAGGTCACTCCAAGAGCTCACTACTATAGCCATAGATGTTGTAGCATACACAAAAGAATAAACTAATTAAAAATAAAACAATTGTTATTCACACAAGAGATCTAAAAAAGATATGCAAAAACATAAAAAAGTATATTAAAAATAAGATCTCTTGCTTAAATAGGAAAGGCAAAACAAGATGCAAGCTAAACTATCCAATGTGGGATAAATCCTCACATAGAATAAAACTAGATAAAGAATAATAAACTAGCTATAACCTATCAAGCATGAATAATAATATACTCTAACTCCCCAACTTAAGTTAAGATAGGGGACAAAAATATAAGATGTAGTGTCAATCTGCATGTCCCTATGGATGTCAATCCATCATGCTAGAGTACATAGATTTTGAGTCACTATAACTACCAAATTGAAGTAGGAATGGTGCTAAATATGAGGATCACTAAACACAAACACTGCTTCAAAGTATTAGGTATAATTATAAACTTGAGGAAACATTGTTTGAATACCCTGCAACAAGATGGTTAGAAGTGATCACAAAGGTAGTGGGGCTTCCACACTAGTGTTACTATTAGGGATACCACACTAGTGTCATTATAATAATCACCAAGAAGGCTATAGATTCAAGTAGTAATCCTCATATGAGTTTTGATAAACATAGTTCCTGAATAAGATACCTATGTATAAAGGAAAAATCTATAAAACACTCAAAAGTGAAAAATATAAAACTCTCATAAAGTGGAGAAAAAGATAGAAAACCTATAGGAAAAAATCCCTCCCCCCCAACAGATAAAAAATAAGAAGAGAGAGATAAAACCCCCCCCCAAAGATGATGTTGAAGAAGTCTACACTCTAAGTACTCAAAATTCACAAAGGAACTCAATCTACACATGAGTGGTCAGAATCCACTACTCGATCACACAAAAAAACTGACATTAGGCTTCACTATAATAACTTAAACTAAGAATACTATCAGTGATGTTGAAAGTACAAAAGAGTACTACATGTATAAGTAATTATCAACACCTAAGAATTAGAATCTACACCACACTTCCCATAATACTAACTAGGTGGAGTGATGATGAAAAGGTCTACATGAGTGGTCTGAATCCAATACCTGAACACCAAACAAGTTGACATTATATACACTAGAATAGCTCCATATCATACTAAAAGATACTATCAAACTATTGAAAAAGATAAGATAATAATGGGATTCAATATAATAGCTACACTTAAAGTTTTGGGAGACTATCGACTATCAAAAAAGTGGTGTCAAAAATATAGATAAGGTTTCTTAAAGATGATGGCCCATGGTGGTGATAGAAGAGACAAGCAACTAATGAAGTGAAAATATGCTCAAAATAGAGCATACAAACACATAAAGGTAGAAAAGGCTAAATTAGCAAACCCCCCATGGCAATTTACAAATTAGTTTAAGTATAATTTAACCCATGCATAAATACACTTGATGGAAATAATAAAGACACTAGAATTCACTAGAATAGCTCCAAACAATAAGACTATCGACCTATCAAATAAGACATCAAGAGAAGTGATCAAAAAATAAAGTAAAAATTTATCCCCATAGAAGAAGGTGAGGCACTAAAAAAGGGGCTTCAAGGAGACATGACATAACTACCAGTGTTTAAAATTATTAATGCATGTCATGGGCTAATAGAATAGTGTGGAAAATGGCATAAAGAGCCATCATGTATGAAAAACACACCAAGAAAGGATTAGTAGCCAAAAATAACTTGAAAATCATATACAAAAAAGTACATCAGACTCAACCAAAAATGTATCTGAGATAGTGAATGCATGAAGTATAATATAGGACACATGACATAGTAATCCCCCTAGTAGTGATAATGCACACTCAATAATAGGACATCAAAATCAACCAAAAATGCATCCATAAGTGAAACAAATTATGACAATGTAATCCATAAAAAGCGTATCCTGAGAAACACATTGGTGAAATAAGACTACATTTTTTTCATTGGGACTCCTTTATCTGATCTCTTATCAAGCTCCTTACTAGTGCCTACATGTTGGTTTTGTGATCTCCTTTCACCATGCCATTTTCCTCCTTCATTTTCCATTATCTGTAGACCTATATGTGTAAAGTGGTGGTATCTCCCTTATTTTCTAAAAATCAAAACTATAAATATCTAAGGACGCCCTAAAATGATTAAAATTAAAACATATTTTAAATTTCATTTAAAATAGTCAATACCTTACCCTTGTTTGGTAGAATTTTTTTAAACTTTTAGTGGGTGGGAGTTTTTCCTATTCTATTATGCACAACATGGACATGAAATCCAATCCAATGAGAAAATAGTGAATGTCATTTAAGTCCAAAATAACTTAAGAGGAGATAAACCATCATGCATAGTCTTTTGACACTGCAAATGATAAAACAAACCAAATAAGAAACACACAAATGGTGTTTTGAATCAAAATGTATGTCAATGTCATATATCAATTAGAGAAGTATTAAACCACAAATATGTTTGAATGATGTCCATGATACCATAATACATCAATAACCAAAAAACTACATGATCTTCAAGAAAAAAAGGTTCAAAGTCTATATGAGCCCCTGAATGTATAGCCTCAACAAAGCATATCTAAGGTTGAATAAGAGAAAAAACATGACCAAATGATCCAAAACTCAGAACTTTTGGTTGATAAATATCACAATAACATAGAAATAACACAATAACAATGAATTCTCTGAGAAGAGATGTAGTATTACTCAAAATCACAATACAAAAATATGTTTATCTCTGGGAAGAGATGTCTGTCTTCACATTTCGGGTTACCTCTTCTTTTATACACAATTTGAAAGCATGGGAAGGATGTGGAAGGTCACCAATATTGAGGGAGATGAAGTGGTATGACTTCCAATATTTAAAACAATACATAATTTGAGGAATTATTATTTTTAGAAACTTACTATTTTTAGATAGCACTATTAAAATTGAAATTTGAGGCACTTCCGTTGGGTTTTCGGGGGTTAAAATTCATTGAGCAAAGCTCAATGCCATTTCACGACGTTCCCCTCGTTCTTAGCTTTCCAATGGTTCAAACGGCGAGTCAATTGGAGCTACGGTGCAAAAGTTATGGCTCCCGGAAGTTCCGTCATCAATTGGGGTAGAACTGTCACCCGAATTGTCGCCTGAATTGATGCCTGGATCATTCCTCCCTCCTTGAAAAGCAATGGTCCCCATTGTGTCAATACTCCCCATCAGGTGTGGTAGTTGTTTCTTGATTTGATTCTCTGTGAGCCACTCACCTTGATGGCTCAGCTGACCCCTTTTGACCACTCGATACAGCGGAATAGAACGTCCTCTGGTTGTCTTCATCCAAGTATCCACAATCTGATCCTCTTCCACTGGAGCAAAAATCTGTGGATCAAGTTCATCAATGTCAAGTTGTTCTGCTACAACTGAAGTGTCTAAGAGAGGTGGATGATATGGCTTGAGGAGCTCCACATTGAATATTGGGTGCAGACCAAGGTAGGCTGGGAGGTTCAACTCAAAAGCATTTTCTCCAACTCTTCTGGTGATGGTGTATGGACCATATCGCAGAGGCCAAATTTTTCTATGTGGGCCTGCAAGTCATTCCTTTTGGAGCCGCAACCAGACCTTGTCACCCACAGCAAAATGGTGTGCAATCCTGTGTTTATCATGGCATTGCTTGTACTTTTGATTCATCTTCTCCAAGATGTCATGAACTTGTTGCTGGAGGTGTTGCATTTGTTCAATAAAATTTGTAGCTTTTGCTACCTCAGATCTTCCATGAGGTGTGTATTTCATGGGGGAAAATGGAACTGCTATATCAACTGGTGCCATGGGTTGGAACCCAAAACATACTTGGAATGGACTGTGCTTGGTCGAGCTGTGCAGTGCCCGATTGTATCCATGTTGTATGAAAAGAAGTCCCTCATCCCATGTGCGTGGATGTTTGGAGTGGTACATCCAAATCATGTGAACAATCAAGTGGTTTACCACCTCTGTTTAACCATCAGTCTGTGGATGGAAGGCTGTGGACTTCATCAGCTTAGTATCCATCATCTTCCATAGAGTGGACCAGAAGATGCTCAAGAACCTGCTATCTCGATCTGAGACAATGGACTTGGGAAGACCAAAATGGAGCCATACATGACCAAAATATAGTTGAGCATTTTCCTCAGTAGATATATTTTTTTTACAGGCAATCATGATAGCCATTTTTGAAAAATGATCAACTACCACAAAAATACAGTCCTTACCATGTTTAGAAGTGGGCAAGCCTGATAGAAAATCCATTGAGACGGATTCCCAAGGCCTGGTTGGTTCTGGCAATGGCGTGTACAATCCTTGCTTCTTATTTATCAGCTTGGCTATCGCACATGGGGTGTAGGATTGGAGATATCTTTCTACATCCTTTCGCATATGGGGCCAGTAGAAGTGTTTTTGAAGAACTGCCAATGTTTTCTCAATACCAAAGTGTCCAGTTGTCCTACTGAAGTGTGCTTCCCATATCATCTTTTGTTGCTCTACAACTAGAACACAGATGTGTCCCATATGACAGAGGACATTATCTTGCAAATAGAAATCAGAAACATGTGTACCTTTTTGAAGTGCTTGATATGTAGCAGCAAAGGTAGGATCTGCTTCATACAGGGTACCCCAAGTGGCAGTCTCATGTCTGCACAGGTCCAAAACTGTTGTAGTGCAGTAATTGGTGGGCGGCTCAGACAATCTGCAGCTGTATTTGAGCTCCCCTTTTTGTGTTTGATTATCAAGTGGAATTGCTGAAGATATGTGGCCCACTTTTGATGCCTCTCATTTCGGAGCTTGCTTTGTGTTTGGATGTATTCCAATGGTCTGTGGTCAGTGTGAATGACCGTTTCTTTTCCCAAGATGTAGTGTTTCCATTGTTTGTAGGCTTGCACAATGGCATAGAGCTCCTTATCATATGTTGGATATTTCTAGACTGTATCAGTGAAAGTTTCACTATGATATGCAACAGGATGGCCATGTTGCATGATGACAACTCCCATGGCATATTTAGACGCATCTGTCATCAACTCAAAAGGTTGATGCAAATCTAGCAAGGCAAGAACAGGGGATGAGCAGAGTCTATTCTTCAAATTCTCAAATGCCCTTTGCTATATTTCACCCCACTGAAATGTAGCTTTTGCTCCTCCTTTAGTCACTTGGGTTAGTGACCAAGCAACATGTGAAAATCCAAGAACAAACCTGCGGTAGAAATTTGCAAGACCCAAAAAGCTACGAAGCTCTGTGAGGGTCCTTGGTGTGGGCCATTCTCGAATAACCCAAATCTTTTTTGGATCAACATGGACCCCTTCTGCATTCACAACATGCTCGAGGTAATGAATTGTTGTCATCCCGAATGTGCATTTGTCAAGATTTGCATACAACTTGTGCTCCCGAAGAGTTTGAAGCACCTTACGAACATGTTGCAAATGTTCTTCCCATGTTTTGCTATAGATGAGTATGTCATCTAAGTAGACAACCACAAATGAGTTGGTGAAGGGTCGTAGGATGTCATCCATCATCCTCATGAAGGTTGCAGGTGCATTAGTTAAGCCAAAAGGCATAACCAACCATTCAAAGAGCCCCTCCTTAGATTTGAATGCAGTCTTCCAGACATCAGTGGGATCGATGGGAATTTGGTGATAACTAGATTTGAGATCAATTTTGGTGAAGAACTTCACACCACAGAGCTAGTCCAGCAGGTCATCAATCCTAGGGAGAGGATAGCGATTCTTCACAGAGATTTTATTCAGGGCTCGATAGTCAATACAAAGCCTCCATGTTCCATCTTTCTTTGGTGCCAAGATAATTGGGCTACCACAAGGTGAAGAGCTTGGCCTGATGTGACCCTTTTGGATCAATTCTTGAATCTATCTTTTTATCTCATCATTCTCTAAAATTGATCTGTGATACACAGGACTATTAGGCAAAGGTGATCCTGGGATCAAATCGATAGAATGTTTTACCTGGCAATGTAGTGGAACTCTTGTAGGTGACTTGAATAAGTCATCATATTCTCCTGTGATGCATCCTATCTGCTTCTGTTGTGTTGATTGCGTAGTCAGGACTGTAACATTGGCCTTCGTGGATTTCTGCGGCTTGACCACCATGAGGACAAATTGCTTTGTTTTCTCCACCAATCTCTTACATTGATTCGCACTAATTAGGGAGACAGATGTGGGAGGTGGTACCTCTGGTACCCTATAGTGCCATTTTCCAAGGGTGAGAGTAATCCTTCGGGTTTGTGATTCATAGATGCCATGTTGCTCATACATGAATGGCTGACCAAGGAGTACATCACAAACATCTAGATTGACTACATCACACAAGACTTCATCTTGGAATGGTTTTATGGCATATGAAAGAAGACACTGATGGGTGACATGGAGGTCTCTCCCTGGGCTTAACCATCCAATACTATAGGGCTTTGGATGAGGCTTCACAGATAGATTTAGACTTTTCACAACTTTAGCAGAGATTAAATTCTTTTGACTCCCACTATCAAGAATGAAATGTAAAGGCATACCTTTTACCCATAGTTTGGAGTGGAACAATCTTTCCTTGTCATCTGGTCTTTCTCCATGGTTCTGTGATGAAGCGACAATGGTGTCTGGCTCAGCATCTACAATTTCTTCTTCATCCTCTTCGACTGTGGGTTATGTATGAGGCAGAGTAGTGGACGTTGAGTATTGTGACTCAGAAAGCAATGACTTGATGGCTCGACATTCTTCTTTGGAGTGAGTCCCAATTTTGTGGTAATCACACCATTTTCCAGCCTTCCCTTTCTGGGATTTCTTATCTTGAAACTTCTTTTGCTTCCAATTTGGGCCTCGTGTTTGACCTTCCTTATCACTTTTCCATTTTGAGGGTTGACTCTTCGTATTCTTTCTGCCATTCTTCTGTTCAATCTTCACTGCAAATTTGTATGCCTCACCGAGGGTTTCCAAATTGAAGAGTTCCATTTCCCCCCATATGTACCATTGTAGTCCACCACGATATTTGAGAGTCTTATGTTTCTCACTTTCTTGAATGCCCAACCTTGCAGACAAAGAATGAAAAGTGTCTGTGTAATCTTGAACAGATTGGTCCTTACCTTGGCGAAGTTGTTGCCACTGTATGTAGAGATCATCATATGCTCCGATGGGATAGTACTCTTCTTTCACTGCTTCTACAAAATCATCCCAGGTAGGTTCCGCCTCAAGGCCAATGTCATCTATGCTAAACCTCTTTTTGCACACTTCCCACCAATTTTTCACAGGCAATGTTGATTTCAAAAGAGCAAAAATAATCTTTTCTCCATCGGTAAACTTATTTATAGAGAAGTAGGATGATAGTTGATCTAACCAATTTTCTACTACATCAGCATTGATTTTACCTTCAAATGTAGGAATATCAAAATTTACCTGGACCTTGAAGGGTGTTGGGGCACTGAAAGGTCATTCCCTGGATGAGGAGCCAGGAAGTGGAGCCGCAGAGCCAGGATTTCCCATCGGAAGTGTTTGAAGAATTTGGGCAAATTGTTGTAGCATCTGTGCTTATTGTCGTTGGAGGGTCTCATTCACAATTTCCTTAAAAGGATCGGATGTCTCGGTGTCATCCGCCATTTGAGGTCATCTAGAGCGAACAGGTGGAAAATTTGGAAGCTCAGTTGTTTCCCACCCAAGCTTCTTATAGCCTGACCTCATCCTTGGGATCATACACTCTCAAGACAAACCGCTCTGATACCACTGATCCAAAACTCAGAAGTTTTGGTTGATAAATATCACAATAACATAGAAATAGCACAATAACAATGAATTCTCTGAGAAGAGATGTAGTATTACTCAAAATCGCAATACAGAAATATGCTTATCTCTGGGAAGAGATGTCTGTCTTCACATTTCAGGTTACCTCTTCTTTTATACACAATTTGAAAGCATGGGAAGGATGTGGAAGGTCACCAATCTCAAGGGAGATGAAGTGGTACGACTTCCAATATTTAAAACAATACATAATTCGAGGAATTACTATTTTTAGAAACTTACTATTTTTAGACAGCACTATTAAAATTGAAATTTGAGGCACTTCCATTGGGTTTTCGGGGGAAAAACTTCATTGAGCAGAGCTCAGTGACAATTCACAACGTTCCCCTCGTTCTTAGCTTTCCAACGGTTCAAACGGCGAGTCAATTGGAGCTACGGTGCAAAAGTTATGGCTCCCGGAAGTTCCGTCATCAATTGGGGTGGAACTGTCACCCGAATTGTCACCTGAATTGATGTCTAGATCACCAAATTAGATGTATGGGTAGTGAGGTAAACTAGGCTATGACCAAAAAAATAATAAAGATCAATATTTTTGATATAAATTCAACAAATAAACATAAATTTGATATTTTAGCAAAGAGTATACAAATTATACTATGAAGCCTAAAATGACAAATATGGGGCTTAAATAGGTGTACGGACTAAAAAAATGCTAAAAAATACAAGATAAGTAATGATTCAATGAGACCACTCTAATTCCATGAAATATTTATAAAAAAATCTTCAGCCAAGATCTCTCTAAGAGCCATTACTATAGCCATAGATGTTGTAATATAGACAAGATAATAAACTTATTGAGAATAAAATAATTTCTATTCACACAAGAGATATGAAAAGGATATGAAAAAACATCATCAAGCCTTATATTAAAAAGAAGATACCTTGCTTAAACAGGCAAGGACAAATAAGATGTAAGATAAACTAGGCAATGTGAGATAAATCCTCACATAGGATAAAACTAGGTAAAGAATAATAACCTAGATAGAACCTAGAAATCATGACAAATAAGATACTCTAAAATGATATTCAATTTGAACCCATATTTTATAAAAAATAGATACTTTCACACACTTTTCACCTTTTTATGTCAACAAAACATTCCTATGAGTTAGGCTTCATATCTTACTGACAACACTTTCCCAAACTTAAGTAGTTGTCTCATCCTATGACAAAGTTGTTAGGAGAGTACCATAGGTTAGAACTGGTGACGTTGGATTATGTTGAGTTTTTAGACTAGTCAAGAATAAATAATCATGGTTATTTCTTGATATGTTTTTTTACCAATTTTTACCTCTTACGCACTCTTAACCACCCTTTCATGTTTTAAAATAAGTAGCATACCAACCTACTACTTTATGTAGGTTCTAAATATATTAGAATAACAAGGATACCATCCCTTTTAGGTTTTAAGCATCATAAGCCCCACTCATAAAACTTATTTCCTACCAAAATATACAACCTTAAAAATTGAACAAAATTTCATCTACACAATACTTTATTGTGATTCTAGAGGCATAGACTAAAAAACAAGAGATAAATTAGCCTACGATGACTATAGAGATATTAGGGAAGTACCTAATGATAATTTTTATGTTAAATATGATGTTGGTTGTGGTAGTTTTAGAGGAGGATCTTATTGTGCCACTTAAGATGCTTTCTTAGCTTGTAAGATTTGTAATAGCTAGCCAAGTGGAATATACTGGGGTTCAACCATGATTTATTAGATTTAATTATAATTATTTATCAATTATTTATTATATTGTATCCAGTCTTCTAATACATTTATTACCATGTTGAAAAAGTGTGTAGGGAAGCTACACTTTGTATAATCATTTGGGTGATATCTTTAGCAACAGCTATGATTATTGGTGTATCTTCAGCCCAATTTTACTAAATTTATTATCTTAATAGCTCCATTCAATCCACATATTTATATATTTTAATTTTTCTTAACATGTTGATTAGCATATCGAGATCCCAAGTGCATATCCTAGGCATCACATTATTTCTCAATGTGATAGATTCATTCACCATAGTTTCCATGTTAGTTGGTCCTAATGTCTAGTTCTCCATAATTAATTTAGAATTATCAGCTTTGGAAAGAAATGGAGGAATGTATTTCAATGTGTCTTACAGCTAATTTTTTAATTTATTATGTTTTGATAAATTAAGATGTCTTAATGTGTGATAGTGTATATAACATAATCATATTCTTCAATAAGCTAAAGGATAACTTTAGTTTCACTATACAAATTTAAAACATGGGTTCTAATTTGATGTACTTGTTGTGTTGTGACCCAATATTTAGTTAAATACATAAACAAAGGAGTGAATTACTTGTCTTCATATATGACCTAGTTCCACAAAACCTGTTGGACTAATATTAGGTAGATATTATTGATCATCTTTCATACCTTAGATAATATATCATGGAGCTATGTATTTTATTCTTGTAATTGGGTGTTCTACTCATCAATATAAAAATATTTATATGAAATTAATTTTTTTAAGGAAATAACACCTTCACATTGCTTTGTCAATGTAAACTATGACACATCTAGAGAAATATCCTAAGAAGTAGTTAGTAGGGACATTTGAGTTATAGGAGTTTTAGATGTTATTTTTGGTACCTAGTCTATGTAATGAGCAATATGAATGTGATTTTTTGTAGTTCTAGTGATTTAATGTCTATACACTAAGACATTATTGAGTCCATTTTTTCCTATGATGCTTATTTTTTAGCCTCTCCTTAGGTCGACACTAAACCCATAGATGTTCTTGAAGGTTGAGCCTACATTTAATTTTCTACAACTACTTATTTTAATTTGATTAATATTCATTTTAAGGCATTTATTTTAGTTATATGGAAGTGATTTGTGCTACCATGGCTACTTATTCTTGTTTATTTCTTATTTCTCAACCTTATACTTTGTAGTTTTTTCTACTGTGTCTTTTACTAGATGTTCTTGCTCAAATTTTATGTTCAGATCTTTCTACTTGAATATGAAATTTGTGTGCTTTTCTTTAGCCTCCCTAGTTACTTTATTAGATTTAGATTTACATTTCTACTCCTACATATATTTTTCTTCTTGATCTATTTTATATTTTTGTTATTTTTATTTTTGGTCCTACTCTTTAGTGGCATTTTATCTTTCATTTTGTGCCTTATGCTTTTCATCTTTGAATTTTTCAATTTCTTGCACTCATTTTTCCTTCATGTAAGATTATGCCTTGGGATGATCTAGGTGATCCTACTTTAGCTGTTAATCAATGGAAGCTTTTTTATACTTCATACCCCACACTAAAAATTCAATATTAATTTTATAGTATGGTGAAGGTGGTGGAGAAAGGGACAAAGATGGAGCGACTTGTTATCTTGATACAACTACTTTTTGGTGCACTTAGGGATGAAATAATCTATTTTATTCTATATTTTGGATGCATACATCTAAATTTTGGTTTATTCTTATTTTTATTCCTATTCACCTACCTATTTATCTACTTCTATTGTCACAAATGTTTCCATTCATTTTTTATAGTTTTAGATGGCATCAGAGCACCCGATGTGAGAGGTTTGCATTTCAACAACCTAAAATTAATTTATATTATTTATTCTAATAATTATTCTACCATAACTTATATTATTATCATATTATTATCTATAACTAACTATCCTATAGATAGATATTATGCTACTTTAGTGGAAGGTAACACTCTTTTATATAAAATGACTTCCAATCTACATTTATTTTCTTCTTATTATCTAAATATATCAATGATGATAAATTGAGGAGGTAGGGGAATATGTACTAATAAAATATAATAAATTTTATGTCACAAATTTGTTAGTAAGTTATTATTACTTCATGATGAATTTAGTGAGGACTCACATAGGTACATCAATAACTTGATTGATTGGGACACCCTTGGTTGTGTGTGTATATATATCATTGATATCAGAATGTAATGGGTTATTTTTGGTTTTATATGGGTTTATATACTTAAATATCACTATAAATTTAGTGTATTTTACCATGGTTTTGGTGTTTATGTCTATAGTGATTTCCTTGGAGATATGGATACTCCTTTATTGTAGCAGATTAGAAGGATCATTGTCAATTTATCATGTTATCCAAATATCAATAACCATATCAATCTATGTTTGATCCTCATAGTCTATTAGGTAGTGTGATAAATTCCTATTTTTAAATGGTCACCTATGTTTATGGGAACCACTCCCTATTTCTTACATCAAAAAATTAAAATAGATTTAGATTATTTTATTTTTCTTGTCTGAAGAACAACCCAATGCCCATTTCTTCTTTATGTGAATCCAATAGTGGATCTAGAATTTGTTAGGTAGCCATTTGATATTTGTTTCATATGATTTCAACTATACCATGTTATAAATCATAATAATGTGATATAATTTACAAAAATCTTGTGTGCATGAATTTTTAATGTGATTTGCATCAATCTCTCCCTTATCTAAAATTATCACTTCCCAATCTTCCCCATTATTTACTTGTACTCACCGATATATCTTTCATGCCAAAAACTAATTGAATTAAATTAAAATATCCATTTTGATGTGTCTTTTAGTTATTTGGTGTTGGATGCAATGTTTAATTTAAAAATATTTGATGATGTGACACACTACCTTTGTATTCCTTGATACTTTTTAAAATTGTTCATTAACTCCATTTTAACAAATCTATCCTCTTTGGGAATGCCAAAATATTATTTTTTTATAACATTAACTACTTTAATATTTATCCTTTTCATACCAGTTTGTCATTTATCCATTTCCACTTCATTCTTAGACTTCAACTTTTCCCATGTTAGCTTCAACCTTTATCTTCCCTTTTATCATGATTTGTTTTAGTTACTTGCATTGCACTTGGATTATAATACAATATGGTTTTACTATGATATATAAATTTAAACACACACATATACTAATACAAACTTGCATAAATAAACAAACTATAAAAATAAAAGTACTAAACTACACTATGTCACTCAGCACTCACGCTTTTTTGCATGTTTTGATTTGAGATCATTGGTAGTAGGGTTTGAGCCTACAATCATGTATTTTTCTTGTTAAAATAGTTTCTTGAATGTCTCTGAGTATTATAGTAACCTTTTGAAACACTTCACAAATGAAATTTAGACTTTTTCATCTTATACAAATTTTCCCTATGTGCACTCTAAATTTACTATCATAGAGCAAAATCTTTTGATCTAGTTAAAAAAGTTGGGATCATAGATTACGATCATGCCAAGATTTATAACTTTGTTTATTGGATTCCTATGTCTATTTTACCCTTTTTATCATTTATTTCATGAAATATAAATCAAATATTCATTCCCAAATTGACTCTTGATCTCCTATTGACATTATCAGTGCAACTTTCAAGCTTAGAAATATATATTCCATATGCATTACTGATTCCATGCCATAGACCAATTTAAATGGTGTGTATCTCATTAGAAACTTGTAATTAGTTTTTTATGAATAGGGGATTTTAGGTATGTAATATTCCCAATAATCCATCTAAATATTGCATATCTTTATCAGCATAATTTTTAGGTCCTTGTTTGATGCCTATGTCTATCCATCTACTTGTGGATGGTAAGTTGTGATTTGTGGTAAAATATCATGAAATATTATATCAATATATTTATATTATTATTTAATAAATGTGTACATTTTTCACTAATCAAATTCAAAGTACACCCAAACCCTGCTATGATATTTTTATATTAAAACTTGGTAGCAACTCCCACATTACAATTTAACATCATAATAACTTCCACCTATTTGGTGAAATAATCATTTGTATTGATTATATAACTAAAAATGTTATACTTAAAATGAATATTAATGGGCCCCACAAAGTTAATAAACCATTAATTAAAAGGTTGTGTAGCTATAACTAGATTCAATGGCATTTCATCTCGTTAATTTGGTCTCCCTACCCTTAAATATACAACATAGTGTTTTTGACCCTATGTTCATATTATGCCATTAACCTATGGTGTGTTGAGGGATATGTGTGGTTGACATGTGAACTAAATACCTCTTATATTATCTTGTCACATTTCTATATTTTATCATTAAGGTTGGCCTATAGAATAACCATGGATAAGTAGAGTATATATAGGAGGTAGTGATTAGTATTTGATCGTAATATTTCAAAATATACTCTTACTGTATTATTGTGGAGGTTGCCCCATCAAAGTGGCTCAAATATATTTATCAAGCATTATAATCTTATATAAATTATTTTTTGTGTATCTATTATCTCTAATCTCATTTCTACCATATATTATTATACTAACCAAACATCTAATTAATTTCATTACAAGTGCTATCAGAGATTTGATTTGGGTAAGTTTCTATAACAAAATTTTTATAGATCTAATTTTTCCTACTTCCTACGAGCTGAAGGATTGAAAAAAATAAAATGTGAACCATAAACAATTTATTTTTTCATCACTACAATATTATTTAAAGTGTTTTTTTTTAAATAGTAAAAAAAATATGCAAATTTTTGAACCTTATGAAAATTAGCAATGATTGGATTCATCCTTACAAGATGATTATAGCATTATATTATGTAGATACACATTTTTTGCTAAAATTTTTCATCTTTGTGCACATTATTATTAATTAGATTCATCTTGGTCAGGTCATGGTAATGGTCTCATTAGTTGATATACTTTTTGGGGGCCTAAAACCCTCATAGGGTTTGTGTATAGCTAGTCCTAATACTAGTGGACGTGGTAAAGGGAAATAAACTCCTAAAAATCCTATAAGGATGACATAGAGTCTAAAACTTATAATATATTTATTTTAGAGATAATTCAATAACTTTAGTCAAAGTTACATGGCATGCTATGGAAAGATGATCTCAATGTAGTTAAAGGGGACATCATGGGGATTAGAGGGGGTCTAAATGGATTGTAAGAACAATTACAATATATATTTGGTAAATTGGCCAACTTTATAGCTTAGTATTTTAAAAATAACCCTCTACCACTCTAGTTTAGTTCTCTTCCTCCAAACAATAACACTGCCAACCTTGGTCTGAAGCTAATGTTTTTAAAAGTGGACTTATGTAAGTTTGATGGTAATGATGCACTCAAATGGATTACTAAAATTGAAAATTTATTTAATATACATCATACTCCATGTTCTCAAAATGTGTTCATGGCATATCTATATATATAACTTAAATATTTTATTTGGTATCAATGGTTGTGTGCTCAAAATAAAAATAAAGGTATCTCAATTACTTGGTCTATATTTTTTTATGAGTTATAACTCTACTATCACAATAATGTCTTAGAAAAATAATTTCACTTTATATCTAAGTTGTACCAAATAGGTATTGTAAGGTATTATATTCATAAATTTTATAATCTCTCTTTAGTTGTGGTGGAAATCATTGAGGAAAATATGACTGACCTATTTTTGGGTGGCTTCAAAGATAATATCTAATTAGATGTTCACATGTTTAGTTTCATTTAAGTATCTAAATCCATCCCAAGGGAACATATGGTAGAGGAAAAATATTTGATCATATGAATACCTTTCACTAATGTTTGGAAATGCATTGTCCCAATACCATAATTTCCTCATCCTTCTAGATTGACTCCTCATAAAATTAAGAAGCATGCAAAACGTTTATTTTTTGGCTATGGTAGAAAATGGAGTAAAGGACATAGATGTGATGATTTTTTTTATTTTTTTTTTAATTTAGGGCACTAATGAGGGTGATAAATATGATGAGGCATAATGTGTAGTTTTTGATGAACCTAAGGATGAATCTAAAGATTATCAACCTACTATTTCCTATCATTCACTTTTAGGTATTATTTAATCCTCAAAATATTAAGGTAGTGGGTTTATTTAAAAATAGAAGGTGATTGTGTTTATTTACTCTAGGATTACACATAATTTCATCAAAATTAATTTGTCTACTCATTTAAACTATTTCATTTGTCCAGATCTAGAATTTTAGGTCATGAATTCAGATCATGGTATCATCAACTATTCTGTAAAATGACATAGTATTAATATTATTATGAGAAACTTTCTATTAGATTCTCCTATGTTTGATATTACCATGGGAGGGTATGACATTATTTTGCGAGTGAAACATATCACCAATTTGGGTAATATTGAGATGAATTTCTAAGAACTATTCATGCACTTCCATTCAGAAGGTAAGACCTCTTAACTATGTGGATTATGGATTAAATCTCCACAACTAGTTATTTCCCATAAAATGACAGATTATAAAAAATATGCTAAAGTATTTGTGGTATGATTTTTTTCCATAGAGGTTTAGCCAACAAATAATTATACCCATCTTGATTTACAAATGGTAATGGATGACCATTCTATTATTTTTGTGACATGCCAAAAGGACTTCCACCAAGACGAATGCATGAACATGTTATCTAACTACTTCTTAGAAGTATACCACCCATCATCAGACCCTATAGGTATCCTTATGCCCATAAGAGTGAAATTAAAAATATGGTATAGGATATGTTGGAGGTAGGAATCATTCGACACAACTAAAGCAAATATTCCTCCCTGGTGGTTATGGTGTAGAAGAAGGATGACACTTTAAGGATGTGACTAAACTATAGATAACTCAACAAGTACACCATCAAAGATGAGTTTCCTATTCTAGTAATTTATGTTTTGATATATGAATTTCATAGTGTTATTTATTTTACCAAGTTATATCTTCTCTCTAAGTATCATCATATTCAAATATATGAATAAGAAATACTTAAAACAACTTTCAAAACCCATGAAGGCTATTATGAGTTTGATGAATTTTATTTTTAGGCAATTTTTGATAAAGTTTGTAATGTTATTTTTTTATGATATCTTTATTTATAAAAAAAATTGTGAAGATCATTTGAAGCATGTGAAATAGGTACTCTCAATTTTGCAACAACATTAAATTTATGCCAAACCTTCCAAATGTGTTTTTTTAATTTGAAAGGTGGAGTATTTAGGTCATAAAAGTTTGCATGGAGTGAAATTTGATCCTAAAAATATCCAAGTGATGATGGAGTAGTAGGTTCCCAAGACCCTCAAGAATTTCCAAGGATTTCTGGGGTTAATTGGTTACCATCATAAGTTTATCAAAAAAAATGGTAGAATTATAGCCCCATTCACATCATTTTTGAATATATACTCTTTTCAATGGACTAATACAACTACCAAGGCATTTGAATCATTAAAAATGGATATGTGCACCACTCCAATTTTGGCTACTCTTGAGTTTTCTAGAAATTTTTTTGTGGAATGTGATGTATCAATATATGGCATGGGGGATGTATTCATACAAAAAATAAGAACTCTTGCATTTGAGGGTCATCAATTGAATGTAAACAATAGGATCGGTCTAATATATTAATAAGAGATGATGTCTATTTTAAATGAATTCAAGCAATAGATACCTTATCTAATGGATCATCACTTTTAGGTAAATATTGGTGATGATAACCTCAACTATATTATAGAAAAATGATTATCTTATGAACAAAAACAAAAATGGGTTACTAAAATGTTAGTCTATGATTTTTAAATAATCTAAAATAAAGGAAAAGATAATGTGGTGGTAGATGCATTATCCTATACGGATGAATTAATTGAGCCCTTGTTATACACAATGACTCTTTGGTAAGTAGATTGGCTATATGAAACAAAACCATAATGGGAGAATAATATTTATACCATGATTTGAGTCAAAATATTTAGTAGGATTTTGCGGGATCTAAAAAATTTACATTAAAGAGCAACACATTATGGTATAAATTTATATTATACTTCTATAATAATTTTTACCTTAAACATAAAATCATTTAGGAACTTCATGCATCTCCAATATAAGGTCATTTGATATTTTTGAAAACATATCATAGAATAAATCAATATTTATTTTGGGAATAAATCAAGGGTGATGTATAGAAATATGTGGTTCAATGCATGGTATGTGAATAAAAAAAGGTGAAACCATTAAGACCCAAGGTATTTTGTAGTCTTTATCCAACCCTAGATATCATTGGGAAGAGCTTTTCATGGATTTAATTACTAGGTTAACATGTTATAAAGGTAAAAATTCTATCATGGTAGTTGTGTATTGACTCACCAAGTATGATCATTTTTGTCCCTTATCAAAAACATTTGTTTCTAGTATAATAGCTTTTGATTTTCTTAATATAATTTAGAGATTACATGGTAATCTAAAGATCATTCTAAGTGATAGAGATACCATATTTACTAATTGTTTTTTGATTGAATTGTTTGCATATTTGAGTACCTAGTTGTCTCATAGCTCATCCTATCATCCTTAATCTAATGTTAAAATAGAGGTAGTCAACAAATGTTTAGAAGGGTATCTCTTTTGGTTTGTTTCTAAAAAATAAGATAAATGGTTTCATTGGTTGCCACTTATTGAATGGTGGTATAATACTTCTATCCATAGTTCATCCAAAATGTCTCCCTTTTTTCCTTGTATGGATATCACCCCTCATCTATCACTTCAACTTTGAAGGTCCATCCTAAGATTCAAGTCATTTTGCAACACATTCACCATCAACATGAGGTACTCACCAATTTGCAAGAAAATTTATCCATGACACATAATAATATGAAGAAATAACTAGATCAACACCATAGTGAGTGATATTTTGACATAGTTGAATGAGACTTTGTATGTTTACAACCATATAATAAGATTTATCTAAATAAACAAAAAATGATAAAAAGTTGTCACCTAAGTATTATGGCACTTATTAGATATTGTAGAAAATTAGTAGTGTGGCCTATAAGTTGGAATTTCCCTAGTCTACTTGCATACATCTAGTATTTCATGTATCTATATTGAATAAGGTAATTGTACAAAAAGTTTATACTCAAACTAAGTTACCTAAATTTAATGAGGAAGGTAGGGTTTTTTTGGACCATAAAGAGATGATTCAAATTCATACTAAGAAACTATGAACTAGAGGAATTAATAATTATTTGATCAAATGAAAGAATCTACATTGTGAATATCCAACATGGGAGGATGAAGTGTTCCTACAATAACATCTAAGGTTGATTCAACATTGAGGACAATATTATTCTAAAGGGGAGGGGCATGTTATTATTGACCAAATATGAATTTTACTCAATTTGGGTTAACCCTTAAATTTATAAAAATTTTAGAGTTTTCCATATGTCTTATAGAGGTCTCATGTTGGTCTAAATACCTTACCTATCCCTACTTTAGCCTTGGTTTAAGCCTATCTTCCTTGTGCTAGTCTAGTCAACCAAAGTCAACCCTAGTCAAACATATTAAAAGGCTCAAATTATCTTTAAAATATCCTAATGTGGTCATTTATATGTTTTAAGGTGTTTTTAAGTCTTGATTTTGTCCTTTACCATGTCTTATGTGTAAAAAGTAGCATTTTGGCATATTTCTAGCTCATTAAATGACTTGTATAGAATTTCAAGGAAGAATATTTATCACAAAGGTTAATTTAGATGTGGAAGAGGTCATAAAACGTTAGGATCAAGCAAATATCAGTCCAAGAATTAGTTTCATGCAGAAAGAGGTAGTCTTCCCTTGATTTTAGGCCCTTAATGGCACTTATATGGACTTGGGAATTCCATATTCAGAAAAAAATGTGGGATAATGTATTTTCACCTCTATAAAATATTTTCAATGATTTTTGTGTAGATATTTAATTATAAAGTTCATTCCTTTCTTCTATTTTTTCTTCCTTGTCCTTGTAAACCAAGAAAGGGCAATGCCAAATGCTTGGTGTGGGTCATACAGTTGGAGTTGAGAGGAATAATTTTGAGGGTTGAAGTTAATCTAAGTTAAATTAATTTTCACACAAAAAAAATTTAGTTTCATGGCTCCATATTTATGAACCATCACTTAGACTCCAAGTAGCTTTTTTTGCTTCTTCATCTAAGAGGGGTCATTGTGTGAGATAGTTTCAAAATTCTTTCATTTGGTTTAATGATTTTGATGGTTTCCTATGTTCCTCGGGTCCTTTCCATAGGTTTTCCCACTAACTTCTTGGTTTTGGATTTTTTGAACTCAACAAGTCTCTTTTAGGCTTATTTGTGCTTGCAAATTGGTCCTCCCACACTTATAGCTATCTTAGGTGCCTTGAAGGTGTTTTCCATGTTGATGAAGGCATGACATGTTGCTTTAGGTGTTTTAATCTATGAAGATGCATTTGAATGCATCGGGGAAAGTATTGAACCCATAAAATGTCAAAACAATGCTCAAATATCAATGTTTCTCCTCATTGTTAGCCTTCATAGTTGTATTCACACCTAAAATTGGCTTGAGAAAATGGTGCATAGGTCTCATGGAGAATTTGTAACATTGTATTATAACCTATGTCCTTGAGTTTATTGTTCATCATGGTAGACTTGTGGATAAGTATGAATTGCTACATGAGGAATGAATGTCATCTTCAAGAATGATAATATTGAGACTCAGAACCTTGATCCCTTTTATATCAAAACAAATCTCCTAGTTTTTTTATAATGATTTTTTAACCATGTCATATTGATCTTTGGTCACTCATTATGTATTATCCTTGTAGATCCTAGTATGGACAATAAGTGTGCCAAGTTTGAAAGGATGAGAACAAGTGGAGAGGGGTGTTCAAGAGGCTCAAAGTCATGCTTAGTTACACTAAATTTTATCAATGACATCTGCAAGTTTAAGACCAAAAGGGGAGATCTATTCATCAAAGTTATAATTTCAACATTGTTTCTAAGATTAAGTTTTTTCATTGGTTGAGTGACACACAATATGACTTGAGGGAAAATTATAGGAGGATGATATGCTTGACCTCAACCCATGCTCACTTTTCTTAGCCCATATACTATGTAAAAATCCACCTACAGTAGGTAGGGTACACCAACAGTTGAATTAAAATGAAACATTGATGACCTATTCTAAGTATTTTCAAATGAATAAGAATATCTAACATGGTAGTTACTTCATGGGATTTAAGGTGAGCCTAACCATGTCATCATCAACCTGAGAGAAGGCAAAAGCAACCTATAGGCAGGTTTGTGGGTATAGTAATCCAAGTAAATTAGTGATCATAAAATCCATGCAAGAGGATGTTTTAGAAGCTCATAAGAGTGAATATTTTTTGGATATTTATGGAACAAACCTAATATTATTTCAAGGTACTCCCTATACTATAAACAAGCTCAGATTTGTTCATATCCAAACATATAGGTCAAAAAACATAGGTGTCTTAGTCATAAGAGATAAGACCTAGTCCAAGGTTTTCAAAGTGAATAAAGATTAAGGGTGAGGTTAAAATGGTGAGCTAAATTTAAAAATATATCCATGAATAATATAGATACCTCTATGAGATCAAAAAATTACAACTAAAACCCCATTTTCACCTACAGGTAGCCTTTTACAAAGAAACATCAGTTAAGGTTTGATATGAGTTTTGTTTCAGGCAGGGGTATATGCAATGTTTTAAAGGATGAGTGAATGGTATAACATGTTCATTACCTATAAAATAACTTCATGAAGATAAAATGATGCATATTAAGGTAAAATATCTTCAATATTGAAACACACGGTCCATTTTTGAGTTTCTTGTAGACAGTGCCCCTCCTACAAGTTTGTCCCATATTTTTTTATTTGAGGGATCAAAACTTGGAGTTAAGAACTAAATTTTGGTATATACCATCCTTGGGACATTTGGAACACACTCCAATAATTTTTTTGAGAATAAAATAAGGAAATATGCTTTTATTTTGCCTTAGAGGTAGTGTACTTTCCCCATGCTTAAACCCTGCAAGTTTTGGAAATAAGGATAAAATATGGACTAGAGGTTTTAGAGACACCTCAAGTTGATTGGAAAATCTGAAGCATGCCTATAAAAACATGGAAACTAGGTTAGAAGGTTTTAATCCAATCAAGATGGTCTAGGTAAGAAGGGGTGCAGTCATGACACACTAAACATACAAGGCCTATAGTCCAAATAGGAGGTCATTTCTAATTATAATCCTTGGAAAGAATTATAATGATTTTATTCATGTTTTAAATGGTTAAATATATGTATCCAAGCTATATATATATAATTAAAACATCAAAAGGTCATTTTGAGTCTTAGGTTGCAAGCAAACTTGTGAAAATAGGGTAAGCCTAAGGAAAATGGTGGGAAATTCCATTTGTAGCATGAGATGACATTTAAAATGGATGGATAAATATTTTTAGGGTATGGAAAAAAATGTTTAAACTTTCAGTATGCATGGGGAGTCCACTAAAAAGCCATTTCTTGTCTTAAAGTATACACATGCCTATAGAATGCATGAAAATAAACCAAGTGACCAGTTTAAGATGCTTGGAACTTTCATGAACCTTTGAATGGGGAGTATAAGGTGTTTAGGGATGATGGAGAGGGTCCTTCAGAAGACATAAGTGGAATTTAGATAGAATTTCAACGTGTCATGGCTATGAACAAATGCTAAGACCAAAAGTAGCACAAAACCCTTCATAAGGACTTGATTGGGAAGATGAGGAAAATGAAGTATCCAGAGGGGGTAGAAAGGCCATGAAACCAATTGTAAGTGATATAGTACTCTCCAAGGCTCTTCCCCAAGTGATTTAGGTCTACCTCACCTGTAGGGAAAGGGTCTAACAAGGATTTATTTGACAATTTTATGTGTTTTATAGGCATGGAGAACTTTCAAGAGATGCAATTACATTTTGGAAAGATTGTAAGACTTGTTCTAAGTCTTAATTTCAATTTTTTAAGCTATATCATTTCCAAATCATGCCTACCATCTTCTTCATCTCAACCAATCTTGTGGGTAGATGGTGAACACTTAGTGAAAAGGGTGATAGCTTCAATTAGGAAACCTTTCAAGGTTTTTTTAATGAACCTTATGACCTAGACACTCTTGAAAAGTGTCATCCCTCCTTTTTCATGGATTATATTATATAATTAGAAAGGTTTTGGTGAAAGTGTGAGAGGCGCATGGAAATGAGTCATTTGGAACTATCAAGGATGATTGTGCATGGCCAAAAGAAGATGGATGTTTAGAAATTGATCCAATGTATGTGAGGTATTGTTTGTAACTCTTCCTACTCAGATCCATCATTGCACCTAAAAATATGTAGTGATGAGGTAGTTTTGTGAAGGCAAATGATGAGGTTAGTTTCTTATGTAAGCATAAGGGAATCTACACCACATATGAAGGAGTTAAACAAGTTTGAGGGAAATTTGTATTTTCTTTTCTTTAAGGACCTATCTCATTCTATATTCTATGATAATGTAACTCCTCCTTATTTGACAAGTGTCTTAATGACCCTTGAGCTCCCTTTCTCTCTCCTCTCATAATTGCTATAAATTTTATCCTTTTTGGTTGTTGTATGGATATCTCCACCTAGGTATGGAAAATCCATACCAAATTTTTGCCTTGAGATAATAAATATAGTTGTTTTTACCTCATTCAATATTTCACTAAGTGCATGTAATGGTTGTTGGTCTTATGCAAGTGTAGTTTTCCTTATCTTCACATGTTATCCTTCTTAGTGCCTTGTGTAGTTAATATCTCTCTTTTGAAGGTCAGTAAGAACTGTCTAATGTGGATAGTAGGTGTAGTGAGTAGTCTATTAAATAGTGTTTCTATAAGGCCTATTTTATAAGTCCTCCTATCCTAGGCTCTCTTCAAGACCCCATGCTTGAAACATTGATGTGGAAGAGAAAATTGTCATTGAATAAAGTGTATGTATAGACTTATTTTGGTTCCAAGTGCATGTTAAATGGTGTGAGAAAATAAAATATTTGGTGTATCACCTCCCCTAGAGTATATTTAATTTCAGTTATCCTTCTCCATTTTCATCCCTACAAGAGTTAGTATAATTTTGATCAAAGTGGTACATCAAGGGGAACTAGCCCCAAATCTAGAGATCTACCTCAAAGTGCTACTTAAATGAGGAGAGACTTGTCATCTCCTCAAGGGGTGAAATTTCAAGTGAGAACAGTTTTTGGCACACTTGGTGGGTCTCTTATTATAAAAATTTAAAAAAAAAATGGTGTTATTATAAAGATACCAACCTTTGGAGGTAATTTCACTAAGCACCAATGGTGACTCCAAGTATAAATCTTCTAGTTAAGTAGTCTAGGTATTCTTATTGAAGTTATTTTATTTTTCTACATGTTCTCATAAGTTTATTAGATTATTTTGATCTTGAGTTTGTCCTAACATAAGTTGGAGAGACATATCTTTCTTTGTCTATTCCCCTTTAATATGACCAAGTCCTTAGACAATATTGTCATGATCCCTATCAGTCTTATGTTGCCTATGACCAGCCCTATCAAGCTTGTGATTCACCTAGTCCATCTAGTTCCTCTCCAAGACAATCCATTGAAATTTTCAAGAAGACTCTCATTGGTTGCAATGACTATATGTTAGACCTTAATACTAGAAATGGTTGTGGTTAAGTCATCCCTAGTGATTGTATTAGGAGTGTGAAGGATGATTTAGAGAAAGTTAAGAAAGAATGGGTGCCTATAGAGAAATCTAATTGGAAATGTCTTACCAATGAGATGCTTGATGTTTGTGGCCTAATTTTCCACTTAAAAAAGTGGGTGAGAGCTCATGAACTACCTCATTCTTAGTAGCCCCAATATACCCCACATCAACCTTTAAGTGTGTCAATTTTGACCACTAAAGATGCTAATCCAAGCATGTTTCAAAATTCCCCAAGTCCTTCATGCATTCCCTAAAGTTTCCCTTCTTGGAAGTCCATCCAAGAGAGTAGGCAAAAGAAGGAGGCCATCATGGTTGAGCAGGTTGATTTATTTGGAGAAGATTGTGAGAAAGGATGTTTGAGTTTTGAGACCCATCTTGGAAAGAAGATTGAATTGGAAAACCAACTTTTAAGGCAATCCATCATGGCAAAAGAAAATGGAGAGCTTTCTAAGCCTAGCTTTCCAAGTTGGAGATAAGATGTCAAGCCTAAGGAAATCTCAAGTTTCTTACATTTGTCATTTTCCTCTCCATTAAAATCTCAACCCCATGGAGAAAGATCTGAGCCTACCTTCCCAAGATGTAAATAAGTAGTGGAAGTTTGTGAAAATAATAACAAAGCATGTTTAGGTGGAGAAGTTGGAAGTGAAGAGAAAATTGAAACTATTCAACTCCCTCTTACTGCTCCTCAAGAAGCCATTGAATCCATCCTTTCACCTCCTCCAATTGACCCATTTTTCCCTTCTCCTACCACCTTCTATCCAAAAGGGCCTATAACATGGGGATCTAATGTAGATTAGCTAAGTGAAGAAAGATCAGATTCTAATGGAGAGGAACACATTACCCCTTAAAAACATTCTTGGTTTAAAGTTCTTGGTTTTGAAATGCCTAGCATCAGTATCACTAAAAGGGAGAATGAGATGGAAGTTTTAGATTAGGTTGAAGATGAAGAAGAGATGACTTATTATGAGGAAATATCATATTAAGATGATGAAGAAGAACACCTTTCTTGTGTTGAAGAGGAGGTCTTGGAAAAGTTTCTTTTAGAACCAAAAGAAGGATAGAGTAAAGAGGAAGTATTCTTTTGTTTGGAGTCTTCTATCTATGATGACTATGGAGATGAGCAAGAGGAGGTTTCTAATGAAGTTTCCAAGTAAGAGATAAGTATGCCATTACATCAAGAAGAATACATGGGATAGACCTATATGAGGATGTTAAAGGAATATGAGGATTGTGAGAAGATAAAACTCCTAAGAGGATAATACAAAGAGGTTGAAGAGCAGGTTTGTGTTGAGAGGGACCATCAAAGAGAGGCTTTAAACCATGATGGAGAAATCTATGATGAGTATGAGTCTTTTGAAGAGGGTTTGAATTTTGATTCTATATTCTAATGTGAATATGCTCTTATAACCATGAAGGAAAGGTTTGAACAAGAAATTTTATTAGAGTGTCATGATACAACACTTCTTGAATGCTTTGAATAGGTTGTAACAAGTGAGAAGGATAATGAGGCCTTTCAAGAAGATATAAATTTCAAACAAGCTTTCCCATGCATAGAGAGGAAAATCTTCCATGATGAGACAAAGGGATAGCAATATGAAGCATGTTTCCAAGGACAATAAGACCTCATCTACTTTGGAGACTTATTTGAGATGATTCCATCAAATTACATGACACAAGGAGAAAAAATGAAGCATGGGTCATCTCGTGCTACATTCAAAATGAAGAATGCTTGGCACCCTCATTCATCTAGTGAGGAGGAGTTTTAAGGTATTTTATTTTTTATCTAGGAAGGTAGGTATGCTTATTTTAATGTACATAATTAGTTTTCTTGTTGTTGTGTCTTGTTTTCCCTAAGTGATTAGTAACACAAGCGTAACTTTGATTTGTGTGTTTGCTTGGCCTTATTATGTGTTATCTTTCCTTTATGTGTTTTGAGGTCAATCAGCTATTTTATTAGTCAAGTCAAGGTTTGATCCTATTATTTTAGAGTGCATTTGACTCCCTTTATCCAATGGATGGGATAAGGCTACTAGTCCTTAACATAGGTGTAGATTAAAAATTTTACTCTACGTTGCATTTTGATTTTCAATCGCAGGCTACAAATTTTGTTCCCACATACCTTGGCCTTTGATGGCAGAGTTCAAAAATAGAACATAGGTTCTATTTCCCTTTTGATTCATTAGTTTCAATTTTTGGCTAAGTGTCAAAATCAAGTGGAAGCTATCAAGTGGCGTCGTCTAAGGCACCCTTCATTTCTCCTACAAGTTGGTCGGGACATGCCACATGTTTAATAACAACTTAGTGGAAAGCACCACGTGTCAGCATCCATGTCTCATGTTGACATTTGTGTTTCATATCGATACCCACGTTTCATTTATTTTTTAGCAAAAGTCCTTAACAAGCTAAGTATCAGGATGAGGCAAAAAGTGCCAAGTGGCAATCATGAAAGGCTTTGGATTACTTTTGTAGAAGAAAGTAGAAGTCACCACGTGTCAGCATCTAAAATAAGGCAATTCAATGCCTTGGTTTAATAAGGTAGTTCAATGACTTGGTTCAATATTTTGGTTCAATACCTTGAGTTATGTGTAAATGACATGCAATGTTGAACCATTGAACCATTTTTGATTCAATGAGCAGTTCAAAGGAGCATCCCATAGACCAAAGGACAAGTGCCCTTTCGGAGGGCCAGTAAGGCACAACTAAACCATTTAAGTGGAGGCTGCCAAGTGTCATCAATTGACCCCCTTTTTGCTCCATTCTCAGAAGTAGTGGAAGATGCCATGTATCTTCCTAGAAGCAATGGAAGGTATCATGTGTCAACATTCAAAAGATCTTTTTAAAAGTTTCATTGCTAAATAAAGACTATGGTAGGTCCTGGGTTTTATTTTTGAAGTCTGTGGAAGCTGCCAAGTGTCACCATTCATACGAGCCTAGCATGCATCCTGAGCACTTCCATAGCATAGTGAAAGAGTAGCAGAGATTGCCACATGTCTTTTGTTGAAGAGAAGTGGAGATTGCCACATGTCTCCATGCCCCTTTTAAAGGTTGCTCGAGCAAGAAATGCAGTAAGTCTTATTTCTTTAAGTTGTTAAGTATCAAAGAAGTGGATTGCGATAGGTGTCAAAGGTGGAACATTCATGAGCGAGATATAGTAAAAATATAGGGAAATTTGAAAGTGCCGCATGTATTTGATAGAAGTTATGGAAAGCGCCAAGTGTCATTCTGTAGTGTCTCCTAAGAAATAAGTAAATTTTTAGGAAATTAACTAAGTTTCCTCTTCTATTTCAACAAAATAGAGGGTCTTATATAAACACTTCCAGCTTAGTTAGAGTTCAATTAGGGCCATAAGTTTGTGAATGCATAGACAATCTGGAGGGAAACTCAGTGGGAGTTATTTCCAATAGATGGAGCAGTTTACTGAGTAGATTTTTTGGGGCTTGCAAACATTGAAAGCACCGCCTATTTGTCCCCTATGAGATAAAGGCATAATAGACAATTATGTAGGAAAGAAGGTGATGGAATGAGAGATCTGAGGCTATAAAGAGGAGTGTAGAGATCACCACAGGGGGAGATCAAGAGAGGTAAAAGAGAGAGAATTTTCTGAGAAAATTATTGAAAAGAGTTTTAGACTTTCTAGAGTTGTGATTAGGAATATCATTTGCCTTTATTCCATTTTCTCAAGTTGTAAAGTTTATGTAACTGTGCATGTTTTTGTGCCTTTTATATGGCTAAAGAATTAATGAGAAGATAGAGTTATATGCCTTTGTTGATGTTTCCTATATCATTTCAAAAGTAGTCTAAGCTATGAGCCTCTATTTCTATTGTTTTTATCTTTTACATTGATCATGCCTCATCTGCTCTTTAATGTAATTGAATCTTACATATAGTTTCATTGTGCTTCGGATTAAGGATCAAAATTACATCCAAGTGCATTGCCATAGTTATATTTTCTTTCTTTGCATTTGCATTTCTATTTAAATTCCTATCCTTTTCCCCCAAACACTTGATATAAAGAAGAGACCAACTTCTTAAAAATCTAGACGTTGTTTCAAGTCGCATGTCCCACATCTTGAAACTTCCCATTGTTGGTGTCTGAAACAAAAGCACAATTTTAAACATCAACAATTTTTTGGCATGCCCAGTAGGACCAGTCTTGAAGTTTCTTTCAAGACTATATGAACCAGAGAGCTACAAGGAGTCAGAGCCATGGACCAGTCACTAGATCATAATTTACTACAAATTTAGGTATTCTTTTCCTGACTTTGGTAACAAGTCCAAGGAAAAGAGATAACCAATTTGTACCAATACTAAGAGAAAATATGGGAGCCCCTATACCCCCAAGAAATTATGCAATTTGGAACATTGGTATTCCCTTAATCCTCCCAACACCACCAACCATTTGGAATCCTATCCCAATAAATTCCCTAAAAGCTCTGCCCCAATTCAGTGGGCAAGACTCTAAAACACCTATGAAACATCTTCAAGATGTATCAGATGTCTGTGTTATACATGTTGTCACACAACAAAATGTGGCCATAAGATTATTAGTAGCTTCTTTTAAAGGGAAGGCTCTAGAATGGTATTGGGCTTTGACCCCAAATACTATATCTACATGGGATTAGCTTAGAGATCTGTTCTTTAAAAGATTTGTAGAGAAGGGTGATAAGTCTTCTTTGTTACAGTAGTTAATCACCATTCAAAGGGGACCATAAGAAGCCATGACTGACTTCAATTCTAGATTTTAAAAGACTTGGGATAGAATCCTTGCTACAGCTACATAGAATCCCTGCTACAGCTACACCATTACCAGGTATGGCCATAGTGTTTTCTCTCAAGGCTTTGAATTTAGATATATCTGTTATGATTCAGTCACTTGGAGGACACACTTTTCCAGAGGCTTATGAATATGCAATTAGAGCTTAGAATCATTTAATAGATGATGGAAAGTTACCTCCAAGGCCCCCCATGCCTATGTTTCCAAAAATTTCCTTGCCATTACCTCAAAAAGCTCTTAAATCTGTAAGCCCACTTGTGTCTATGTACACTTACCCTCAATCATCTGTGAAAGAACCTATCCTTGCTCAGTCATCTGAGATGGATGATATCAAGAATATCTTAAGGACATTTTCCAATGAGCTGATTAATATGAAAAGATAGCAAAATACTTTCCCCAAGCCTCCTTATCAAGGCTATCAAGGAAATATATTTTCATCCCAACCAAACCAATATCAAGGTCCTCCAAAACAAACTAACCATCAGCCAACAAATCAATTAGTTGCAATTCCCACACCCTCACAGACCATTCCTCCCAACTCATAAAGGGAGATGGTTCTAGGGCAAAATAATTATGTGGATGATACTAATGCCTAGTGTTTCCCTTACAATAATGTTCACACACCTAGATATTTTCCTAGGGGTAATCTACAACAAAGGGTGGTAGAGCAAAGAAGAATGGATGGTCATTTGCCAGTTCCACTGACAATCAAGCCTACCAATCTCTTGGTATGTAGAATTTAGTCCTACTGGCTTAGATGCAAGGAATGTCCTTGTAACAAGAGAAATAAATAGCCCTAAAACATGCTTTGTTCTCATGGGTTGAAGATGAAGAATCAATTTTCTTGAACAAAGCATCTACCTCCTAAAGACCAATGGTGCAATCTAATTATTACACTAGATCACAGAGGAGAATGGTGGAATAGCCTAAGATTGTAAATGGTCAAGTCATGAATAATCCTCCATTTCAAGGACAAAGAAACACTACTATCAGACAAGAAGTGCCTCAGCCGGTGCAAGATCAAGGGACTCCTGCCCAAATTTAGGAAAAAACAAGATACTCTTATGTTCAAAAAACTCAATCTTTGGGACCGATAAATGTAGCGAATCAATTAAAGAAGGCTCCAGCACAAGTATCAATATGGGATATTTTGGCTATTCATGAATAGAAGACACCACTACAAGAAGCTCTGCAAGGCCAAGCAGTGCTCAAAGGTATTGTTACCAAAGAAGGACCTACTGGAAAAGAAAATCTTAAAGATACAATTCCTCTAAAGACAATAGCCTTTGTGAATGATGCAGCACAAGTAAGTAAATCTAAACTAGAGCCTTTCTATTTGACTCTGATTGTTGGAAATAAACTCTTTCATAATGCATTGATAGATTCAGGAGCTAGTACTATAGTGATTCCCAATCAAATAGCTGATGCTTTGAAAATAAAATATGAACCCCTTACAAAAGGAGTTATGTAGCTAGATGGCAAAACAATACAAACCATAGGGAGAATTAAACAACTCCCATTATAGTTATATACTTGTCCCAATATAATTGTCAACCAAGATGTAGTAGTCATAGATATACCTCCTATTTTTGGTTTATGTTTATCCAGAGACTTTATAGCAAAAATAGGAGGATATATGTCTCTTGATTGGTCTCACCTCATCCTGAGAACCAGATACGGTTCGAAGATGAAAATTCTATCTGAACCACTATTAAAAGATCATATCACCAATGAACCAACATCAAAATTAGAGGTAGATCATGCTATGTTAAATAAGGAAGAAAAGATTTTTGTTGAAGAGTTAGGCGACTGGACTAAGCATGATCAAGAAGAAGAAAATAACTAGTTGTTGGCTATGATGCATAGTAACCCATATGGAAACTATGACTCTACTGGTTTGGGAACATATGTCATTTTTGATGAGGACCATGAAATCCCAAATGTTCTAAGGGAAGAGGCACCAATAACTCAAAATTTAAAAATCTAGACCTTAAATTTTGATGGGGCTAGAAGTAAGCATGGTGCTGGAGCAGGAATTTGTCTTACTGCTCCAAATGGTGAGAAAATTTTAAGGGCTATCCATTTCCAATTTGCTTATACTAATAATGATATTGAGTATGAATCTTTAGTACATGGGCTTTTATTATCCAAGAAAAGGGGGATAAAGAACCTAATAGTAAAAGGAGATTCAAAATTAGTGGTAAAGCAAATTAAGAAAAGGTAGTAGCCAAAATTGTAGGAATGAGATCCTACAGACATAGGATTTGGGACTTAATAGAAGATTTTGAAGCTTTCAATATCGAGATAGTCCTTAGGAGTCAAAATATTGAGGTTGATAGGATGGCCCAAATTGGCTCACAATTTAATCCAGTAACTAGCCTATTGATAAACAATGAGTTAAATAAAAGTTATAGTGAGGCCGACTATTCCAGAGAATGATGAGAATTGGCAAGTATTTGAAAATGATGCTTAGGTAGTCTCATTCTTATAACAATCAAATGAGTTTGCTGATTAGTTACAAACTAAAATTGAGGAAGCATATGGGGATCAGATTATACAATTGAAGACTAATAAGCTCCCTAAGGGCTTGATCACCTTAGAAAAATTATTTGATCTAAAGGATGTAAGCTTGGAGAAGAAAAGGTTCTAGGTAGATAAAGTAGATTATTCTAAAATAGAGGTGAGTCAAGGGAAAAAACTAAAAGTTGAGAATTCTACAACTCAAGTGGAAAAAGAAAGACTAATTGAATTGTGCAAAAATATGATAGAGTCATAGCCTGGAGCTATGAAGACCTTCATGGATACAATAGAGACATTATTCAGCACACAATAGAACTGACTAAAGGATCTAAGCCCATCAATTAGAAACAAACACTAGTAAATCCAAGGATTGAACCTCTAATGGTAGATGAGTTGTAAAAACTTTTAGATTCCAAAATAATTTTTCCAATCAAGCACTCAACCTGGGTATCAAATCTAGTACCAGTTAGGAAAAAGAATGGGGATGTAAGACTATGTGTAGCTTTTAGAGACCTAAATGGAGCATCTTTGAAAGAACACTATCCCTTGCCCTCTATGGAACAAATTCTACAAACTATGGCTAGATCAGAGAGATTTTCTTTGCTAGATGGTTTATCTAGACACAATCAAATTTAGTTGGCTGATGAAGACTAGTACAAAACTGATTTTACTACCAAATGGGGAACATTTGCATACGCTAAGATGCCATTTGGCCTGTCAAATGCAGGAGCCACCTTTTAAAGAGCTATGGATATAGCCTTTGGGGAACTTAAAAATAAAATCATCCTGGTTTATCTGGATGACCTCACTATTTTTTCAAAAAATATTGTTGATCATTTTGATCATTTAGAATCTGTCTTTAACAAATGTCAGGATTTTGGAATATCACTGAATCCCAAAAAATGCATCTTTGTTATGCCTCAAGGCAAATTAAACCTACCTCTTCTAGTAAATAAGAAGGTAGTTCAGTCCTTCTTAAGAAAGATTAATTTTGTCAGTAGGTTCATATCTGATTTTGTAGGCTTGGTGAGGCTAATGACACTCTTGCTAAAGAAAGACCTAATTTTTAAATGGACTATAGAAGGAAGGAAAGCCTTTGAAGAGGTCAAGAAGGCTATCTCAGTAGCCCTAGTATTGAAAAACCTAGATTTTTCCAAGTCCTTTGTAATATATGTCTATGGAGGAGAGTTAAGCATTGCTGATGTCTTGACACAAAATGATCATAAATAGGAGGGAAAACACCCAATAGCCTTTTTCTCAAGAACTCTCAGGGATTATGAAATTAGGTATAACTTTGTAGAGAAACCAGCATATGCCATAGTAAAAGCCCTCAAGAAATTTAGGCATATGGTATCAGGGAGCAAAATTTTGGTACTTGTATCTCACCCAAGCATCAGAGAATACATCATGGAGGGAGAAATCACTAAAAAAAGAGCCAACTGGATTACTAAGATCCTTGAATATGATGTGGAGGTCAGACCCACCAAGTTAGTCAAAGGTAGGGGTTTATGCCAATATATGACCCAAGGGATTACAAAGATGGTACCTGAAGAGATAGATAAAGGAGAGACAGAGACGGTGTTAAAGATATAAGAGGTTGATCAAGAATCCTAGGTCATAAGTAGGATTCATTTTATGAAGTATGGAATTTATCCAAGAGAACTCCCTCAAAATAAGAGGAGATACTATAGGATATAGGGAGCTCATTTTGTTTTAATTAAATAGGTCCTTTTCAAAAGAAATTCTGATGATAAATTGTTAAGATGTGTAGAACAAGCTAAGGCTAAGAGTATACTACATGAGATGCATCATGGAATATCAGGAGGGAATTTTTTTGCAAAGACCATAGCTAGAAGAGGAGACACCCAAGAAATGAAAGAGGGTGTAGTTTTAGTTGGCTATAGAAGAGGAGACAGATAGCTAATAGCACTAATTATAGAGTGCCAAAATTGGTCCTCAGGTAAGTATCATTCCTCCTCCTTCTCAGTCTATTTCTTCTCCCATTGGTAGGATGATCTCATCTAGCCAGATAACATTCCCTGCCACTTCTATCATTCCCATTTCTCACTTTACCCCATCTATGCCACCTCAGGTTTTAACATTACCCCATTTCTCCCCCTCTGTTCCCAAAAAAATTTCCCCTCAAATTTCCCATAGCCAACAATTAACTATTCAATACAGTCTGCCATAGGGACATCCTTTTACAGGTTGGCACATTGCCTCTCCTTCTACCATCTAGACCCAAGTAGATGCTACATGAAAGGAAAGGGAAGCTTAAAGAGAGAAAAAGAGGATGAAGGAAAATAAAGCACTGGCTACAATACACCTATGGTCACAATTTGACCCAATTTAGCAACAATTGATGGTGACCTATATGTCACCAAATGTTATCAAGCCAACTAAGTAGATGTAGCCTGAGGATTACACAATGGATGTAGTGGCCATTAACATGTCCCTTTTCAGGCCCTAATATAGATTTGAGCTATTGATCAAATCCACTTTTGTAGTCACTGAAGACTATTTGAAGACATCAAGAAGGCTACAGAAGATGGAGGCCGATTTGGCTAAAGAGAAGGCAAACTGTAATAGTTTGATTGCAAAAATTGGAAAAAAGGATAATGAAATAGCAAATTTGAATAAACAATTACAAGAGACTGTTTCTCTTTAGATTCACTGGGTAGTCTAGGCCCAAAATGATTCTTTAAAGGTAGAGCTCATGTAGATAAAGGCTACAGTGGGGACCCTGAGGTAGGAAAAAGTAGAATGGCAACACAAGCTGCTAACTGAATAGAATAATAATATGGACATTTAAGCCCAATTCCAAGTAGAGCAACAAAAAGTAGCACAATTGACACTGGAGCTAGCTAATAGGCCAATCAATGTCAGAGTGATAAAACTAGTAAATGAACTCTATGAATCCATGTGGAAAAGAATCTCCTCAGAGACTATTCAGCTCAGGCCTTCTCTCACCTTCCTATTAAACACATAAAAATTATGTGAAAAGGTGGGGGATTTAGTGAAGAACACTTTGACTACAATTTTTGACAAAGTAACGGACTCTCAAATGTTGCTGTAGAAGCTATATGACGTAACAGATGTGACATTAGAAGCCACAAGAATCACTGATAGAATGGTCACCGCAAAGAGAGTCAATGAGGTTCTCAGTTGAAATTCTGTAGCCAACAGTTGCAGAGAGCTCCTAAAAATCATGAAAGAAGGCATCAGCAAAATGAAATAGCATATTGAAGATCTAGTGTGATTAGGTCTTCCTTCTCCATTTCCTGATGATAACATGGTGCTAATGGTTGACCAAATTGAACCATTACTACTGGCCAAATAGAATGATCAAATAGTTTTTCAGAACTTACGAGATGATTCTTCAGTCTCAAAAGTAGAAGCTATTTTGGTTCTTATTTCCCAACTTAAATTCAAATTGAAGGCTACAGTTTAGATTTTGCAAAAAATTTCACACAAGGATATTATTAACCTTGATTTAGCCTTCAATGAATTACATAACAAGCAAGGGTTATCTGACCATGAGTGGTCCACCTATCAGATAGCATTGTTAAAGCTATAAAATTTTGCAATTGTGATCTAACAAGAGTTTAGTTTCTTTTTTAAGTAGGCTCAAAAGCCCTTAGGGTCACAAATAACTATAGAGTAAAAATTTTACTCTACATTGCATTCTGATTTTCAATCACACACTGGAAATTTTGTTCCCACATACCTTGGTCTTTGATGGTAAAGTTTAAAAATAGAACACAAGTTTTATTTCCCTTTTGATTCATTAGTTTAAATTTTTGGCTAAGTGTCAAAATCAAGCAGAAGCTACCAAGTGGCGTCATCTGAGGCACCCTTCATTTTCCTATAAGTTGGTTAGGACGTGCCATGTGTTCAATAGTAACTCAGCAAAAAGCACCACGTGTCGACATTCGTGTCTCATGTTGGCATCTGTGTTTCATATCAGCACCCACATTTCATTTATTTTTTAGTGAAAGTCTTCAACAAGCTAAGTATCAAGATGAGGCGGAAAGTACCAAGTGGCAATCATGGAAGGCTCTGGATTGCTTTTGTAAAAGAAAGTAGAAGTCACCATGTGTCGAGATCCAAAATAAGGTAGTTTAATGCCTTGGTTCAATAAGGTGGTTTAATGCCTTGATTTAATATTTTGGTTCAATACCTCGAGTTATGTGTAAACAGTGCACAGTGTTGAACCATTGAATCGTTAAACCATTGAACCATTTTTGGTTCAATGGGTAGCTCAAAGGAGCATCCCATAGACCAAAGGACAAGTGCCATTTTAGAGGGCCAATAAGGTGCAACTAAACCATTCAAGTGGAGGCCACCAAGTGTCATCAATTGACCCCCTTTCTACTCCATTCTCAAAAGCAGTAGAAGACACCACGTATCTTCCCAAAAGCAATGGAAGCTGCCATGTGTTGAAAACTAAAAAATATTTTTTGAAGTTTCATTACTAAATAAAGACTTTGGTAGGCCCCAAGTTTTATTTTTGAAGTCTATAGAAGCTGCCAAGTGTCACCATCTGTAGGAGCCTAGCATGTGTCCTGAACACTTCCACAGCATAGCGAAAGAGCAGTGGAGATTGCCACGTGTCTTTTGTTGAAGAGAAGCGGAGATTGCCACCTATCTCTATGCCCCTTTTAAAGGTTGCTCAGGCAAGAAATGTGGTGAGTCTTATTTCTTTAAGTCATTAAGTATCAAAGAAGTGGATTGCGATAGGTGTCAAAGGTGAAACGTTCCTGAGCGAGATATAGTAAAAATATAGGGAAAGTGGAAAGTGTTGCATGTATTCGATAAAAGTTGGAAAAAGTGCCAAATGTCATTCTCTGATGTCTCTTAAGAAATAAGTAGATTTTCAAGAAATTGACTAAGTGTCCTCTTCCATTTCAACATAATAGAGGGTCTTGTATAAACATTTCCAGCTTAGTTAGAGTTCAATTGGGGCCGTAAGTTTGGGAATGCATAGATAATCTAGAGGGAAACTCAGTGGGAGTTATTTCTAGTAGATGGAGCAGCTCATTAGGTAGATTTTTTGGGGCTTGCAAACATTTAAATCACCATCTATTTGTCCCCTGTGAGATAAAGGCATAATAGACAATTGTGTGGGAAAGAAGGTGATGGAATGAGAGATCTGAGGCTATAAAAAGGAGTGTAGAGATCACCATAGGGGGAGATCAGGAGAGGAAAAAGAGAGAATTTTTTGAGAAAATTATTGAAAAGAGTTTTAGACTTTCTAGAGTTGTGATTAAGAATATCATTTGCCTTTATTCCATTTTCTCAAGTTGTAAAGTTTATGTAACTGTGCATGTTTCTGTACCTTTTATATGGCTAAAGAATTAATGAGAAGACAGAGTTCTATGCATTTTTTGATGTTTCTTGTATCATTTTGAAAGTAGTCTAAGTTTTGAGTGTTTCTATTGTTTCTATCTTTTACATTGATCATGCCTCATCTGCTCTTTAATGTAATTGAATCTTACATATAGTTTCACTGTGCTTCAGATTAAGGATCAAAATTACATCTAGGTGCATCGCCATAATTAGATTTTCTTTCTTTGCATTTGCATTTCTATTTAAATTGCTTTCCCTTTTCCCCCAAACACTTGATATGAAGAAGAGACCAGCTTCTTAAAAATCTGGAGGTTGTTTCAAGTCACATGTCCCACATCTTGAAACTTCCCATTGTTGGTGTCTAAAACAAAAGTGCAATTTTAAACATCAACAATAGGCAAGCATGTTAGACCTATGAATTTCCAAAAGTGTTGAAAAAATTTGAATTTTATTCAAATTGGGTCAACCCCTACATTTATAAACTTTTTAGAGGTTTACATATGTCCTATAGAGGTCTCATGTTGGTCTAAATACCTTACCTATCCTTGCTTTAGCCTTGGTTTAAGCCTATCTTCCTTGTGTTAGTCTAATCAACCAAATTCAACCTTGGTAAAGCATGGTAAAAGGATAAAATTATCTTGAAAATGTCCTAATGTGGTCATTTAGATGTTTTAAAGTGTTTCTATGTCTTGATTTTGTCCTTTACCATGTCTTATGTGCAAAAAATGTCATTTTGTCATATTTCTATCTCATTAAATGACTTATACAGACTTTCAAAGAAGCATATTTGTCACAAAGGTTAATTTCAATGTGGAAGAGGTTATAAGATGTCAGGAGTAGTCAGATGTCAATCTAAGAATTAGTTTCATGTAGAAAGAGGTAGTTTTCCCTTGATTTTAGGCCCTTAATGGCACTTGTATGGACTTGATAAGTCCATATTTAGAAAAAAATGTGAGATAATGTCTCTTGACCTCCCTAAACTCTTTTCCATGCTTGATGTGTAGATATTTCATCATAAAGTTCATTCCTTGCTTTTGTTTCTTTTTTCTTGTCCTTGCAAGCCATGAAAGGGAAATTTCAAATGCTAGCTATGGGTCATAAAGTTGGAGTTTAGAGGAATGCTTTTGGGGGTTAAAATTACTTTGATTCAAATTCATTTTCATGGAAAAAGGTTTTATTTTCATTTCTCCATCTTTATGAACCATCACTTAGACTCCAAGTAGCTTTTTATGCTTCATCTAAGAGGGGTCAATGTTTGAGATAGTTTTATAATTATTTTCTTTAGATTGATGGTGTTGATGGTTTAGTATGTTCCTCAAGTCATTTCCACAAGTTTTCCCATAAAATTCTTGGTTTTGGATTTTCATGAACTCAACAAGTCTCTTTTAGGCTTGTTTGTGCTTGCAAACAGGTCCTCCCACACTTAAAATTGTCTCAAGTGTCATGAAGGTATTTTTGACATTGATGGAGGCATGGGATGTTGATTTATGTGTTTTAATATATGAATATTCATTTTAAGTCATTGGGCTAAGTATTATACCCATAAAATGTTAAAATAATACTCAAATCTCTATGCTTCTCCTCAATGTTAGCCTTCACAGTTGTATGCACACCTACATGTGGCCTCAATAGATGGTGCAAAGATCTCATATAGAATTTATAACATTGGAGGAGCACATTTTTCCTTGAGGTTATGGGTTATCATGGTAGAATTATGGATAATGGTGAATTACCGTATGATGAATGAAGGTCATCTTCAAGAATGATAAGATTAAGACTCAAAACTTTAATCCCTTTTCTATCAAAATAAAACTCCTAGTTTTTTTAGAATGATTATGTAACCATTTCATATTGATTTTTGGTCACTCCTTTTACATTATCCTTGTATATCCTATTATTTAAAATAAGTGTTCCAAGTTTGAAAGGATGAGAACAAGCAGAGAGGGGTGTTCAAGAGGCTCAAAGTCATGCTCAGGTACATTGAATTATGTCAATGACATCTATAGGTTTAAGACCAAAAGGGGATATCTATTCATCAAGGTTATAAATTCAACATTGTTTCCATGATTGAGTGTTTTCATTGGTTGAGTGACACACAATATGACTTGAGGGACCAATCTAGGAGGATGATATGCTTGACCTCAATCCATGCTCACTTTTCTCAGTCTATACATGGTGTAAAGATCCACCTATAGCATATAGGGTACACCAATAGTTTAATTAGAATGAAACATCGATAAACTATTATAAGTATTTTAAAATTACTAAGAATATATAAAATTTTAGTGACTTCATGGGATTTAATGTGATCATAACCACATCATCATCAACCTAAGAAGAGGCAAAAGTAACCTATAGGAAGGTTTGTGGCTATAGTACTCCAAGTAAATTAGTGATCACAAACTCCATGCAATAGGATGCTTTGGAGGATCATAAGAATGAATAATATTTTTATAGATATTTAATATACCTAATATGAGTTCAAGGTACTCCCTATATTGTAAACAATCTCATATTTGTTCATATCTAAACCTACAGGTCATAAAACATAGGTGTCCTAGTCATAGGAGATAAGACCTAGTCCAAGGATTTCAAAGTGCATAAAGAGCAAGGGTGAGGTTTAAATGGTGAGTAAAATTTAAAACCATATCTATGAATAAGATATATACCTCTATGAGCTCCAAAATATACATCTAAAACCCCATTTTCACCTATAGGCAATGTTTTTAAAAGAAAACTCAGTCAAGGTTTGATATGAGTTTTATTTCAGGTAAGGGTATATGCAATGTTTTTAAGGATGAGTGAATGTTATAAAATTTTCATGAACTATAAAATAGCTTCATGAAGATAAAATTATGCATATTAAGTGAAAATATCTCCAATATTGAAATACATAGTCCATTTTTGAGTTTCTTATAGACAGTGCCCCTCCTACAAGTATGTCACATATTTTTATGCATTTGAGGGGTCAAAAATTGGAGTTAAGAACTAAATATTGGTATATACATACTTGGTACATGTATAACACACTCCAATAATTTATTTTGAGAATAAAATAAGGGAATATACCTCTATTTTATCTCATAGGCAGTGTGCTTTCCCTATGCCTAAACCCTACAAAATTTGGAAATAAGGATAAATCATGGACCAAAAGTTTTAGAGACACCTCAATATGATTTTAAAATCTGATAAAATACTATAAAAACATGGAAACTAGGTTAGAAGGTCTGAATCCAAGTAAGATGGTTTAGGCAAGAAGGGGTGCAGTCATGGTACACGAAGCATATAAGGCATATAGGACAAATAGGAGGTCATTTCTAATTCTAAGCCTTGGAAAGAATTATAAAAATTTCATTCATTTTTATATAGGTAAAATAGAATTTTCCAAGCTATATAAATGGAAGGAAAACATCAAAACATCATTTTGAGTCTTAGGTTGTAGGTAGACTTGTTAAAACAAGGTTTAAGCCTAAGGCAAATGGTGGGTCAATTGCATTTTTATCATGAGATGACATTTCCAATGGATAAAGACATGTTTTTAAGGTATTAAAAAAAACTAATCTTTAATTATGCAGGGGAGTCCACCAAAAAGCCATTTTTTGGCTTAAAGTGTACACATGCCTGTAGAATGCATGAAAATAACCTTAGTGACCAATTTGAGATGCTTGGAACTTTAATTAACCTTTACATGGGAGGATAACGTATTTATGGATGATTTATATGGTCCTTAAGAATACATAAGTTTCATTTAGATAGAATTCTAGTGTGCCATGTCTATGAACAAATGTTAAGACCATAAGTAGTACACAACCCTCACAAAACCCTCCATAAGGACTCAATTGGGAAGATGAGGCAAATGAAGTATCTAGATGGTGTGGAAAGGCCATGAAACCAATTATAAGTGATATAAGACTCCTATCCATGTGATTGAGGTCTACCTCACTTATATGGAAGGGGTCTAATAGGGATTTCTTTGACAATTTTTTATGTTTTATAGGCATAGAAAGCTTTCAAGAGATGAAAATACCTTTAGGAGAGATATTAGGAGTTTTTATAATCCATAATTTCCATTTTTTAAGCTATATAATTTCCCAATTTTGCCTACCATCTTCTTCATCTTAGCCAGTCTAGTGGGTAGATAGTGAACACTTAGTGAAAAGGGTGAGGCTTTAATTGGGAAGCCTTTCAAGGAATTTTTTATGAACTTAATGAGTTTTAAACTATTTAAATGTTTCATCCATACTTTTTCATGGATAACATTTCATAATTGGAAAGTTTTGGGTGCTAAGTGTGAGAGGTGCATGGAAATGAGTCATTTGGAACTATTAAGGATGATTTTGCATAGACAGAAGAAGATGGATTATTAGAAACTGATATAATTCGTGTGAGGGATTTTTTATAACCCCTCTCAATTATATCCATAATCATACCTAACCCTATGTAGTGATGAGGTATTTTTGTGAAGGCAAATGATGAGGGTAGTTTCTTATACAAACACAAGGGAATATATGTGACATGTGGAGGAGTTAAACAAGTTTGAGGGAAGTTTGTCTTTTATTTTATTTCAAGACATATCTAATTATATATTCTATGCTAATTTAACTCCTTTTACTTATTTTATAAGTTTTGTAATGTCCCTTCAGTTCCTTTTCTCTTTCTCTGCTCATAATTACTATAAATTCTATCATTTTTGTATTTATGTGGAGCTCTCCACTCGGGTATGGTGAAACCTTGAAAAAAAATTTGAATTTTGATAATAAAGATAGTTTTTTTACCTCATTAAATATTTCACTAAGTACATGTAATGGTTGTTGGTCTTGTGTAAGTGTAGTTTTCCTTAACTTCACATGTTATCCTTCTTAGTGCCTTGTGTAGTTGAAATCTCTCTTTTGTAGGTCAGCAAGAAGTATCTAATGTGGATTGTAGGTTTAGTGAGTAGTCTATTCAATAGTGTTTCTATAAGTCCTCTTATCTAATTCCTCTTAGTCAAGGCTCCTTTCAAGACCCCATGCTTGAAACATTGATGTGGAAGAGAAAATTATCATTGAATGAAGTGTATGTATAGAATTCTTTTGGTTCCAAGTGCATGTTAAATGGTGTGAGTAGACAAAATATTTGGTGTATCACCTCCCCTAGATTATATTTACTTTTAGTTATCCTTCTTCTTTTTCATCCCCCCAAGAGTTAGTAGTAGTTTGATCAAAGTGGTATATCAAGGGGAACTAGCCCCAAATCTAGATATCCACCTCAAATTCGGGTCACCCACAGCCCTAAGGTGGTTATATTATTCCACTTGAATGAGGAGAGACTTGTCATCTCCTCAAGGGGTGAAGGTTTAAGTGACAATAGTTATGCCCTTAACCTATGGTCTATGTTGACCATTTTTACCATAGGCCAAAATGGGTCAACACTCTATAGTTAGAATATTGTATATGGCACTTCTATAATGTCATGGTGTATGTTTTAGCTCATTTTATCTCATTTCATATTCCATTCTAGTTTTTTTAATAGTCTATCTTGGTCCTTGTGTTATCTGATATCTTAGGGGTCATTTTAGGGTCATATATGCAAGTGGAAGGACTTCATGGTGATCAATGTAATCTAGGATAATGGAAAGGGTCTACACATGACCTCAAGGAGTTAACTTAGAGATATAAAAATATTAGAAACATTTTTTGTGAATCCAGGCCATCATCAAGATGTCATGAAGAACCAAAATAAACTAGCTCATTTATGCATTTTTATCTTAACTCAGGAAGACCTAGTGATCCAAAGGATTATAGTGTCATGGATTTTTTCATGCCAAGATCATCCTCTAAATGTTTCAAGTATAAATGATATTTTTGTCTCAAATTATGAAGCTTCAAATTTGAACTAACAGAGTAAGACATCCATGCAAAAGTCAAAATAAAGCCTGAGTAAAATAAACCCTTTTGAGATTAAATTTGATAGTTGTGCAAACATCAATGATAGTTACACAAAAATCAATGATGGTCATGTGAACAACATTTGATGAGAGTGTAGACATTAAATTTTAGCTCATGAAGTAACCATTGGATTTTAAAAATGGGCCCCAATATATATAACGATCCACATTGAATCATACATATTGATCCAATGGTGCAAGATGAGTCAAAAGGTCAAAGAGATATAAAATCCAACATATTGCATAAGCATTGAAGCTAAAATTTTGATAGAGGGATCCTAAAACCAACATACATTTGACATATGGCATAAGTACTGAAGTTGACAATTTGATAGAGGGATCTTAAAACCAACTCACATTTGACACATGTAATAAGCCCTAAAGCTAATAGTCTAATAGTAGGATCTTGAAACCAATGCACATTTAACATGTATCACAAGATTGGATAGAGTTGAAAATTCAAGGGAAATATCAATGACTCATGATTATTCATACTGATTAGGATCAATGGTGTCAGATGGGTCAATATGTCAATAGGTTGAGTCAAATATTGACAACCAATAAAATTAAAGGTCAAAAAGCTAGGGGACTTTATGGAGATAAAACACATGACCAAATTTGAATGAGGGTAAGATTTCATGGATCATCAATATTCCATTATAGCTCAATAAAATTACATGAAGCATACATAGTGATTCAACCAAAGTGATTAAGAACATAAAGGGGTGCCATTAAGGCTAAATATAGATATCTACTTTGTAGATGTGTGGTGCATAGGGTTTGTTCTACAACTATGTTCACAATTATAAATTGGACATATGTATCTAGTGAATTATTGGATCTTGTAGAGATAAAATGGGTCTATTTAGACCTATTTGGATCCAAAAAAGGGGCTATACAGTCTATAAGTATGCATCAATATAAATACTATAGGAAAACTAATAGTCTGAGATTGGTTTTCCATCTATAGTGAACCTATGAACATGGTAATGAGCTTGAGCATGATCCATCATGAACAAGATATATCATTTTAAATTATTTCATGAGAGCATACACATAGACCTCATTGATCCCATTTCTAGGACCAACTACATGAAAAGGACCCTTCACTCCACTTCTACATGCCATGGTGAACTAGTGAAGAGTAGTTAGCACTAGGACAAATCCCTAATAGACTGATTTGGTTATCCTAACTAGATTTATGTCAAGATATATCTTATAACAAATTGATCCTGCCATTACAACCATCAAGGAGTATCGAAGAAGGAATAGTGTAACTATGCAACCACTTTAAGTGACCTGGATCAATCAAAAGGTCTGAATGAGCATAATTTATATAAGTAGTTGTAACTAAGGTTCAAATGGATTTGGGATCTTTGTTTCCTCTTTAAGTGCCAAACTATCTCTCTCTAAAGGCCCTTTCTTCTATAAATATAGCCTTTGAGCTATTGATTATCCCTCAACCTAGTATGACTAAACTCTACCAAAAATTGTATTTTACACCTCTTAGAGTAATGAATAGATCATTATCAGTTGTTTACTAATCGTTGCTTATTATTATTTTTTTTTTAATATGCAAAAATGGTTGTCATCTTCCCTTTGTAGGTCCAAGTCCAACCTAAGTGCTAATAAAATTTTCTTTCATGTCATCTAGTGTGTCTCAAGGTTGATGTCTTAGGTATAGATTGGATAAATTGATTGTAAGTGCTTTCAATCAAGCCTTAAACTCATTTTCCTCCATCCTAAGTTCATCAAATCTACCTCTAGGTAAAACACTATTGCTTAGAAATCATTGTAGATATTACATTAGATATTTTCATAATCTATTAGTATGATAATGAGTTCGATCTTGAGAGTGTATCCTTGAATATTTGGTACATCAACTCTATTATATTAGGCTTAATTCATGCATTCTCTAACTCTTTTCCCCATAAGTAATCAATTGATATACTAAGATAATTTCAAGATACATTCAAGGAGCTAGCCCTTAAATCTATAGCCTCATTTCCAATATAGGTACACCCACATACCTATAAATTTTTCCATGTTGCTCAAATCTAGAATATTCTTGAAATTTTTCTTATAGGATGCAATATTTGGTGATAAAATTTATGGTACACCTAGTGGGACCCATTATCTTCAGGATAACTTGTCAAGGTTAATGTTGGTCTTGACAAACATCAACTACAAATTGGTGTGCTACATAGCATTTAGTGACTCCTTCAAGTTAAATATAGTTTTAGGACATTATTTTGTTATAAAATTGCCTTCATAATTTATGATCCTCACTAGGTCATACTCTAATAGACTACTCAATTCCATTAACTTACCCATTCAGCCTAAAATCCCTCTTGAAATTTAATATCCACAACCTAATCTACCCTTTAAAAACTGAGTAGATTTTTATAGGGAGGAAGAGGTTGAGGAGGCTAAAGAAGTTTAAAATATTGAAGAAGAAATCATGGATATACCTCATTCTTTCCTTGCCTTCAATACTAATAATCTAATTTACCTTCATGCATATGATGTCATTCCTCCTAATGCCATGAAAGGTGTGCCAACATTTAATGGTGAGAGTCATGTCACACCTAGGGAGCACATTAGAGATGTTTCTAACTTTTTTATTTTCAAAAATATTATTTGAGAGAACATTACCATTATAATCCTTTCCATTTACCTTAAATGTAAGGCTCTTCATTGGTATAGGACTCTAGAAAGTGGATGCATCGTGACATGGGATGAGTTTGGAGTGTTGTTGACTTTCAGATTTGGAAATAAAAGTGACCATGCCTCTCATCCATCAAATCAACATGATAAAAATGGGATCCAAAGAAATAATTTATGAATTCAATGAAAGGTTTTATAATACTTGGCATAGATTACCTCATCTTAGAATACCACTTGTTATATTTGTGTTCCCTACTTACTTGAAATCCATTGGGACAAAAATTGCTATCATGCTTCAATCTATGGGAGATTCCACTCTTCCCAAAGCATATGATCTTATTATGAAGTTTAATAATAGTCTCATCCAAGATATAATATTTACTCTTAAGGTTTATATCCCTCCTTTGTCTCATACTTCTACTAGAATCCAAAATTAGTGCAAGTTCTTAATGCTAGTACCAAAACTAAGGTTGTTCCTAGGTAAGTAGAGGATGATGCTTATTAGAAATCAAAGTTCCTATCCTTAAAGGCTCAGACTAGGAAATATAATATGAAAAAATTTACCTATCATAATCCTTACCCCTATTAATAAAAATATGAAGAGGAAGAGGCTAATGGCAGCCTAATCCCAATAGGCCTGCTAATGCACACAATCCTAACTTTACCACCAATGCAAGGGAGATGCTACTAGTTCATATAAATTTGGTTATAGGGATAATATTGGTAGAAAGACCAATTAATGGATGTTAATGAGAGTGGATAGAAATATTTTATGGCTCAATGAGTATTTATTCCCCTCTTATCAAATGAAGATGAGGCGATGATGCAAGTTGATGAGGATTTGCAACCTCAAGGAGAGATCTTCACCAATTTCTTAGTTGAAGAAACTTTTATGTTAAATCAATGAGCCTTTATAATATACAATATAAGGGCCAAGAATAAGGCTCTAGGAGGTGGTAATAGCATGCCCACAGGCTCATACAATCCTCGTGCAAAGCAACAAGACATAGTTGTAAGTGTGACAGTTCCAAAAACTTTTACATCTCCATCAAGTCAAAATATGGTAAGGTCTACTCCTATTCCTCAAGTTCCAAGTATTTATCTACCTAAAATATCCAAATATAAAGTAGGTATGTCTTATTTAAACATTTTATATTCTTTGAAAAAAATTAAAGCATCCATTTCTCTTTGGGATGTTCTTCATATGCCCAGTTAAAAAGAACTCCTACAAAAGCAATTATCTATTATCCCTATTGGTGTCTCACCCTCAAATGAAATTCATGGCCATGTTTCTCTTGAAAATTCTCCTAGTAAAATTTTTGAAACATCCACTAGGGGTGAGAAACCTCCACCATTTTACGGCACCCTCATTATAGGTGACAAGTTGGTATACAATTACATAGTCGATAGTGAAGCTTCTACTTCTGTCATGCCCAAAGTTATAGCTGATAAGTTAGCCCTAAAATATGAGCCACATAGTAAAGGGGTATTTTAATTAGATGGTACACCTACTAAAATATTAAGATTTATAGAAGGATTAAAGGTTTTCTGACACGATTATCCTAGTTTTTCTATCTTGTAGGACATAGTTATGGTTGATCTCCCAACCCATTTGCAATCTACCTATCAAGGGACTTCATAGCCAAGATAGGTGGCTATCTCTCAATTGACTAGTTTTTATTGGCCTTTAAAAAAAGTTATGGGTCCAATGTGATAATTAGGACACAACCTCTTACAATTTTTTATATTGAACCTTACATTGAGACAAGTTCTAATCTAAATTATGTGTCCCATGAGGAAAAGGACTCTATTATAGATGATGGAACTTCCTCTAATCTTGAAGGCATTAAATACTTTTTTTTTGATAAATATGGTACTAATAATTATGAGAATTATCCCTATACTTTTATGGAGGAAACTAATTTGGGAGTATATTGCATACATGAAGAAGGAGTAACAACACCTCTACTTACCAAGGAAGAGGGTGAAGATGATGAGTTATGGAAGATGTTTTTTATGGTTTAAGAAGTAAAGTTGGTACAAAGGCTGGTGTTATGTTAATCTCCCCATCTAAACAATAGTATTATGCTTCATTCAAATTTCATTTTAGTCTTACTTGTAATGTGGTCAAGTATGAAGGTTGAATTCATGGTCTTTAGTGGTCAAGGAGAAAAGGAATCAAGAACTTGCAATTATATGAAGATAGTGAATTGGTTGTGCATAAGGTGAGGAATGTAGTTGTTTCCAAGAACCATTTAATTAAGTCATATAGGCATAAGGTATGGTATTTTCTTGAAGATTCAATTCATTTAATATACAATCATTCTCAAGGGAGCAAAATAGACATGCTGATAAACTAGTTACCATAGGAGCTCAATTTGATACTCCAACTACCATAAAAGAGGATGGAAAACATTTTCATATTAAGATAATTATCATACCTTATATACTTAATAATTAAGTGTCTTTGCAAGTGTTTGGCAGTGACAAATATATTACATGCTTCTTACAAAATGAGGCTACATTTTCTTCAAAGAATCAAAGGAGGCTCCAAGAATAATTAGATGATCAAATTGTGCAACTAAGAACCAATAAGATACCTAAGGTTTGGTGACCTTAGAAAGTATCTACAATGATAATCTTTAAAATAAGGAGAAAGTGAGTATGTTTACAAAAGAGGATAATTATTAAAGGGTCTTGATCTTTAAGGACAAACTCCTTAAATACAACTAAAAAGCAAGGAATCAAATACAAGAATTCCTTCACTTTCCTTAGATGCTCCAAATGCCTTTTTAGTGGTGGTTTGCTCAGCTTGTGATCATGAAGTCCTTGGAAATGGAAGCTTGGCTACCTCCATTTCTCCTTGGCATCTTTAGCTTGTAGCTTGGCTTGGCTTGGAATTAATTTGGCAATGTAACACTAGTTACTTGAAGCTTTTGGAACCAATTTGTCATTATAACTTTGCATCAAGAAAGCTTTGAAGATATTTGAGCATAATAAACTTGCACCAAAATAGCTTAGAAATGATGTTACGAGGCCTCCTATTCATAGATTTTTGGATTTTATTAGAATCAACCTCAATCATCCATCTCAAGATTGAGATGTGTGGTTAAGGATTAATTCAATTTTTGGAATTAAGTTTTTAATTATCCTCATCATGGAATTGGAATAAGGGTCAATTAAGAGGTATAGAGGGCATCATAGAAGACATTGATGAGGCATGGGAGGCATAAATCTTGATATTTATGGCATTTATGGCCTAGGGATGTCTTCTCAAGAAATGAGATCACCTAATGATGCAGATATTCCATATTCATTTCCAAAAATAATCTTTCAATAGGTTTCCATGGAATTATTAATTAGGCCTTGATTTGGGTTAATTATTCCTTAAGCATGATTAAGCACATTGTGCACAAATCACCCAAATTGATTGGAATGCCTTTTTATTGGTCCTAAATTTGACTAGATTAGAATTTGAAGGCATTATCAGATGTGTTAGAAATGTATTCACATTTAAGAAGATGCCAAAAATAAATAACAAAGGCACAAGTCTTGTTTAAAATTTTTGATAGGAAAGAGCAATTCAGAGCACCCAAGTGTAAAATTAGCATTTTGACTCAAAATGATTTGATCAAATTTAGCTAGCCCATAAATTAAATTACCCCATTTAGGGATACCCTAGCCAAAATCAGCACTTGAATATGTTAGTTTCATATCATTTTGCTTGTTTAGTGTTTTTAGGCTAAATTATGCATTTTGGGTGGAAATTGGCTAAAACCCTTATTAGAGGTTCTCAGTGGCCAATTTTAGGTGTCTAAAATTTTCCCCTATTTAGGAAGGCATTGCAAGCTATAATCATAGTAACATCTTCTCAAAGAATGAAACGGTCATGTATGCTTACAACTTTAATGATGATAAACTAACTATATGATGCCCCCTCAAGGGAATGGTTGGCACAAGTAGGTCGACAAACAATCCCTCAAAAAGAAAGAAGTGAAATGAGGGGACCAAATAAAGGAAAGATGATGGGGTGAAAACACAATGATATTGAAAAAGTAGTCAAAATCACTAAGAATACAAGTGGGATAATGCACAATGGTTTTCCCAAAGGTGATTATAAATATTGTACCCTGATAGTGGCAATGTGGTATGATAACACAATAATTTGCCCAATGGTGGTTATAATCATTGAGAAGATAGAGCTACCCTAGTTAGGATAGACAAACAAGATAATAACATGCCTCTATATAGGTATAAAAAGTAAAGTGGTGATGACACAATGATTTGTCCTTAGGCAGTTATAATCATTGAGAAATGTAGGAGGGATGGTGTGCAATTATTTAACCATAGGCGGTTATAATCAGTAGATCCTAATTATGGAAAACATTATAAACTTGGACAAGGATGATCATAACTAAATATAGAGTTTAATGATGAATTGGAATAACCTACTAGTAGGGAGATGCTCATCTGAACTAATAAAAGTTAAAAAAAAATCATTGTTAATTACTCTATTTTGGGATATGATTAGGATTGAATTGTGATGTCAGTGCCAAAGAGATGCTACCATTACTGAATAAACATCTTGAATTTGATATTTATTGTAGCACATGATGGTAGGCTTCATGATAGAACACCATAAAGACTTGGCCAAAATATGCATAAGGACCAACTCCCATAATCCAATACTCAATAAAAAACAATGCACCAATGATAGAAACCATGATGACAATGTAAACATATGAATATGAATGGATGAAAGTGTAAGTGTGGACAAGGAATCATCCAATGAACACACATAAACTGAATCAAGGCAACAATGTTGAGATCAAACAAACAAGTAGATAAAAAAATAGACAACACAATAGAAACTATACAAACATTTATCCTAGAAAATAGGTGACAACTTAACAAATAAACAAAAAGTGGGGAATACAATAAAAATAAGGGGGTGGTTGAGATATCTCCATATGAATTGGGCAAGTGTAAGCTACCTACATAGTTTCATGTATGTAATATCCAATAAAAATTTTAGGCCAAATGTAGTTCTCCCAAGGAATGGGAAGAATGTGATAAATAATGAAATAAAGAAAATGGATGTAATATAAGAATAGGAATGGCCTTGAAAATTGGAAAGTGTATGAGAGAAAAAGGCCAAAAAGGATGGGGAAACTAAATGACAAGTGATTTTCTTCTAACTTAGTAAGGGTTCCTAGAATCCTTAAGGCAAAGAAGTGGTCAATGTTTTTATTTTTTTCTAACAATTTTTTAAATGTTTTTGGAATTATTTGAAGTATCTCAACTCGATCAAGAATGATGAGACACTAAATGGTTCAATCTCACAAAATGGTGAGAGTGTTCAACTAAGGTTGCTCATAAAATGGTAAGAGCATGGCTTAGATTGCTCAGAAAATGGTGAGAGCATGGCTTAGGTTGCTCATAAAATGATGAAAGCATGGGGAAAAGGGTGACTGAGCTAACCTCAACAAGTATTGAGCACTACCCACATAGTCCCAGAGTAGGACCTTAAGTCACTATAATTTACCCTTATAATAGAGGAATTTGACTAGTGCAGTAGACAATTCAAACAAAATAGGCATAGTTGGTAAAAAGACATAGTATGGCATAGGAAGTGGTAAGTTGGTAAGTCAAGGCTTAATTTTTCCCTTAGTTTTCCTATAGGTGGTTATAATGAGGAAATAATGACATAGTTCAATAATTCTAATTTACCCAAAAGTGGTTATAATTAATAGCAAGACTGGTGGTAAGAAAGGACTAACAAATGAACAAAACTTCTATCACACTTATCACAAGATACACTCCCAATCTAAAATACTTGAACTAACTAATAAACTGATAAGATACCTCGATGCTTAAACTACATAATGAATGACAAAAACCAAGGTCAAATGAGCTAGGTTTTTAGAATATATTGGGTCAATAGGTCAAAAGTAGAAAATGGATATGGTAAAGAGGATGGATAAGGATGGTATTTATACAAAGAAGAATAGTGATAAAATGGTATAACTAAAATGGTCCTTATATACAATACACCTTAGAATTCAAACATATCACCACTTGAGATGAATAATATTCATTGGCTCTAGAAGTTCATCATCATCTAGTGTGGTAAGCCTGTATGCTCCTAATCCATAATCTACAGTGATGACAAAAGGCCCTATCTAGTTTGGTTTGAATTTGCCTTTATGTTTCTTCTCAGCTATGGTATTCTTTTGGTTTTATTTAAGAACAAGATAACCACGTTCAAATTTTCTATACTTAACATGCCAATCACAATGTCCTTTGAGTAAGTAGAGATATGCTTAAAGATTGTTGAGTGCAGACATGCATTTCTCATTAAGTAGGTCTAGCTCTTACAGGTGATCTACTCGATAGTCATGATCATTTAGGACATGATTGAAAGAGATGCGTAGTGAAGGTAATTCAATCTCAATAGAAAGGATGGCTTCAATACCATAAACAAGTGAGTATGGAGTGGCTCTTCTAGGATGATGATTGGTACGGTATGCCCAAAGGGTAGGGAATATTTAGAGGTGCTAATCATGATCAACATCATTGAAAATATTTTTGAGAATGTTGATAATGGTTTTATTGGATGCCTCAGCTTGGCCATTACTTTGAGGGTAATATGTTGTAGAAAAATAGTAGGTGATGTTGTATTCAATACATAACTAGTCTACATCTTTATTCTTGAATGATCCTCCATTATCAAATATAATGTTAGAGGGGATACCATAGCGAAAGATGAGATGGTTGAAGATGAATTTGGAAATTTGCTTTCCAGTAATGTAAGTGAGGGGTATAACTTCAATCCACTTAGTGAAATATTTAATGGTAAGGATATGTTTATGGCCATCATATGAAGTGGGATTAATCTTCCCAATGAGGTCAAGTCTCCAAGTATAAAATGGCCATGGTGTCAAAATTGGTTTCAAAGTTTTTTTTGGGGCATGAATTAGATTAGCATGCCATTAACATTTGTCACATTTTTTACATATGCAGTGTCATCCGCATCCATTGTGGGCCAATAATAACCAATACACAAGAGATTTTTGGATAGGATTGCCCCACTAGAATGAGTTCAACATACTCTTTCATTAATTTCTCTTAATACTAGTGTAAACTCTATTAAAGTTAAATAATGAAGCAGGGTTCCATCAAAACTATGATGGTAAAGAGTGGATCCAAGTAGAGTATAATGAGTGGACTGATGAATGAAGGCTTTGGTTTATTTTCAAGAGAGGTTATGTGATAAAAATTGGTCATGAAGGTAGTTGTAAAGGTTTGAGTACCATATAGAACAAGTACCAAAAATATCATTAATCATGGCAATGGTTGAAGGTTCATGAGCTAGTGCTGACAAATTTTCAATGAGTAACTGATACTCTCTAGATTTATCTATTTGTCAAATTAGATAGCCAATAGTAGCCATGGCATCTATAGTTATATTATTATCCCTTAGTATGTGCTCAAACTGAATGTTGGAAATTTATATTTTAAGAGTGTCAACCATGGCTTTAGATGGACCTAGCTTATCATATTTGGTTTGAAAATGATTTTTGATCTAATTGATGATTAACAAAGAAGTCACCATAAACTTGAAGATGAGATATATTCCAATGCATTGCTTATTGAAGTCCTAAAATAAGTGCTTCATACTCAACCATGTTTTTTATATAAGGAAAGATGATTCTGAATAACTAAGGGATTAAATCCCCCTATGGTGTAATAAAAAAAAAGGCCTACCCTCGATCTTGTGCAGTGAATGAACCATCAAAATATAGTTTCCAAGGATGTTCCTCAAGCGGTGTGTCCATGATGGTCATGATGGATTCATCAAGAAATTATAACTTGAGTGGTTGTGCATCCATGAGAGGTGCTTCAACAAGTTGATCTATAAGAATTTATCCCTTGATTTCCTTTTGATTGACATACTCTATGTCAAATGCACTTAGAAGCATGATCTATTTTTCCATTCAACCTTACACAGTTGTTTTAGATAGTAGATACTTGAGTGGATCTACTTTCGAAATGACCATAGTTTTATTATTCAACATGTAATGATGTAGTTTCTGAGCTATGAAAACCATAGCTAGACAAATTTATTCAATAGGTGTATAATTATGTTCATATGTAACCAAGGTATGACTTAGGTAGTATACAACATGCTCCTTTCTTTTGTTATCATGTTGAGCCAAGATGCCCCCAAAGCATGGTTGATCATTAATAAGTATAACAAGAATGGCTTTGCTAGCATAAGAGGTAATAAAATAGGTAGATTGATAAGATAATCTTTGAGCTATTGAAAATTTGTTTGGTAGTGATCATCCTAATGAAATTCAACCCCTTTCTTTAAAAGGTGTGTAAATGGAGAGCACTTATCTACTAATTGAGAGATGAAACATCAGATTGACTAGATCTTACCCTACAAACTATAGGGTTGATTTAAATTGGTTGGTGATGGCATCTTGGTTATAGTATGGACTTTAGCTGGATCAACCTCAATACCTATATGAGACATAATGAAGCCAAATAATTTTCCTGAGGTTACACCAAACACACATTTCTTTTGATTTAGTCTAACTTTGTACTCTCATAGTGTTTGAAATATCTTGCATAGCACTACTAGATGGTCAGCCTTGGTTTTGGATTTTCCTAATATGTCATTGACATAGTCTTTAATAATATCATGCATCATATTAGGGGATATGATAGTAATGGCCCTTTGATATGTAGATCTAGTATTCTTAAGGCCAAATTTCATCACTTGATAACAAAATGTTCCCATGGACTGGTGAACATTATTTGTGCTAATCTTTTGGTGGTATTTTGATCTAATTATATCCTAAAAAGTCATCCATAAGTGAAAGCATTTCATAACCTACTGTGGAATTGATGATCATGTAGATATTAGGTAAGGGAAAATCATCTTTAGTATAAGCTTTATTTATGTTTAAAAAATTATTATAAATTCTAATCCCTTCGATCTTTTTACTGATAGGTACAACATTATAGATCCATTTAGAGTAGTCAATGGATCAGATACATACTACTTCTAAGAGTTTTTCCAAATCTTTCTTTACTAATATAGTAATGCAGGGATGCATATTACGTAGCTTTTATTTTACCTATTTGGCATCAAGACTAACCATAAGGTCATGTAGAACCAAGGTGGGGTCTAAACTTGGCATGTCAAAATATAGCCATACAAAAATATCCACAAACTTTCTCAACAGAGCTGCAAAGACATCACATTCCTTCTCAGTGAGAGACACTCCTAATTTTATCCATTTTAGGTCCAATGGATTCTCGATATTTATCTTTATTGTATATACAAACTAGAAGGGTCAAATCATCTTATAAGATAGTAGGTAGTGATTTAAACTATTGGACTATGTCAGGGTCCTATGTTAGGACATGCTCATCAACTTCTCCTAGGCATAATGAATATAAATCCCCTAATGGCAAATCTAGCCATGTAACAAAAATAGTCAAAAATTCTTAGAGGATTTGATCAAATACTTGTTTCTCAAAACTGAACTCAGATCCACAAACAAGTTCATCATTGGTGGTTTCCTAGTCTAATTTTGAAGAAGAATGAACACCCCCATCTAATGGTGCCTAAAATAGGTTTTCACCACTAGTCTGGCCTTTATCTTTACTTTTTCCTTGGTTAGAAATCACCTCAAAGAGGTTTTCAATTTGGGACCTCAATGTTTTACTTATTTATTTTTGGCTAAGGGTGTTCAGTCGCTTTCCAAAATAGGCTATAGGATTTAGTGTGATTGAGAACCCTGATTTGTGATCTCCCAATGAAATGTTGTCTCTAAGGCCCAAGATTTCATTAAATGTCTCATCATTCTAGAAATCATCAATTAATAGACTAGATTCTTGTTGGTCCCAATCTATCAGTTGGGGATAATATAATGGTAACGGATTATGATGAATGGCCAAGGTAAGGGTACAAATGGAATTGTTATCAAGCAAGTTAGTTTTAGCTAGGTTATCAAAGGTAGGGCTATGATCAGACTCTAGTTCACTATCAGCATCATCATCACTAGTCACTAGTGATGGAGTTTTAATAAGATATGTGGGGTCACCTCTAAGAAGTTTAAATCTAAGTCTATAAGGTCTTTCATCCTTAGTCATGGAAATTGGCTTGATGGTTCCTTGTTGATTCAATCTGAGCCCTCTTCCTTTATAATTGTGACACTCCATAATCCTATTAGGAATAGGATACTTAGAAATTTTATAACAATAAACTTGGTTTTCATTGTATAACCATGAGTCATTCCCTTCAAGAGGGTCAGGTCCTAGGTTAGATGTTGGTACAAATATGACAGGTCCATTATCTTTTTTCTTTTGTTACCAATGCATATGTGGGATGACTTTAGGTCACCCAAAGGTTTTCATATTTTGAAGAAGATTAGAAATATGAAATGTATCATGGGTCACATATTCTCTCAATCCATTATCTAAAATGGTGAAATGATTAGAAGCTTCAGGAGGTGGCATGTGGAAAAGGGAATCCACGGTATTAAGATCTATGTAATTATCTGATGAATGATCAATAAATATAGCTTTTCCTTTATCCTACTTGGAACTAGGATTCATACCATACTAATAATTATAACTTTGAAATTCAGCCTCAAGATTCTTACAGTGTTCATATGGGTGTAAATCTCCTGGAATATTCACTTCCATCCTTGAGTGAGAAAACTTGATACATTGGTGCAGTGTTGATAGGAATACATGAATCTCATGTAACCAAGGCTTTCCTAGAAGCATGTTGTATGATAACTCAAGATCAAGAACATGGAAAAGTGTATCATGGTTCAAAGGCCCAATGATAACTGGCAAACTAATAGTGCCATGTGACTCTCTTTCCTAATTATCATAAGATTTAATAGTTATTGTTTCTAGATGGAGTTATACCATTATGTACTCAAGAAGCTTGATGAGCTTTAGAGACACTATGTTGAAGCTAGATCTATTGTCTATAAGGACACATTTCGCTTTATGCCATCTGATACAAACTTCTATGTACACTAGGTTATTATGGAGTGAGTTAAGGGAAGACATATTGCTTTGTTTATTGCTAATTAATGCTGGGAATGGTGTGGGACTAGACAAGATAAGTCTTGGTTTTCAGTGCACTTGCATGTGGTCATGTGTCAAGGACAAGTTGTCACTATAATATCTAAAAGGGAAAATCCTAGTTTGCTAGTTTGCCTATATGCACTCCCAAGTCAAAGAAGGATTATCCATGTGATTTGGCTAAATATTGTTGTTTATCAATGGTCTAGGTTGATTAGTGTTTGGTCTAGGATTAATGGAAATGGTTTTAATGCTAACCCCTAAAATATGACCTATAACCCTATTGTAGTCATGTGCAAATGCATGGTAGGTTTGTTGGTTGTTACTATTCTGACTTTGGTTTTGACTATTATTATATCATTATGGGTTCTACTATAGATTTTATTATTTTTGTTGGTTAGCCTTTGATTTTGAAACTATTGTAATGGCTATTGTTGTTGTTGTTGTTGTTGTTGTTGTTGATTATTCTACTACTATTGATTGTTATGTTGGGAAAAGGGGTTTTGATAGACCCCAAGAGTTTGATTGGAAGTGGAAGCACCATTATCTAATTTTATCTCTCCAACATATTCTTCATTAAATGCTTGATTTGGACACATCTTCATAGATTATGCTCATTGACCTGATGATAGTCATAGAATTCATTTTCATGGTACCAATCAAGATAATGAATGCCTTACAAATAATATATTGGTATGGGCCAACTATTCAGATTAGCAATAGATAGTTTGTGAAATACACACTCAATAGGCTCTCCTAGGTTACTAAAGACATGATGTGTAGGAATGGTTCTTCTAGGAAGAGGGGTTTACAATGTTAAAGGCTATTTTATTTGTTATATAGGTCTAGGTTGTTGTGCTTGTAGCATTCGTTGGAGAGGTTACTAGGTAGGAGTAAGTTGAAAAGGTGGTACAGATGATGTATGCATATTTTGGACATGATGAGATTTGGTTACTCCATTTCTAATAACATTCTTATTGTAGTTGAACTACTTTGATCTTTCATGATTATTGGCCTATGCTAGTTTTGATGCTTGTGCTTAGATGGGATGTTGGTCATTTCACTTATTGGTACCTTGATTTTAAAGGAGACAAGTACACTATCAAACTGGTCTTTTAACCAAGTGTGCTTGATAATGCCAATCATTGGCAAGTATTTAATGGTGACAACCAAATCATTACCTTCTTAGAACAAAAAGGCAGCTTCGAACAACTCCACTTTGAAGATAGTGAACCAGCCCCTGAAACAATTTTAGATGTAGGTGAAGAATTCTTGCAACTTAAAGGGAATAAAATTCCCAAAGGATTGGTTTTGCTTGAGAAGTTGTTTGATAAGCACAATAGGTTCATCAAACAACAACAAATGGATTCAAGATCTTCTCAGGAGTTTGATCAGATAAATTTGGGTACCAAGGAAAATCCCAAGATGGTGAATGTTGGGAAGTGCTGCACTCAGGAAGAAAAATTCAAGTTCACTGCTTTACTCTGCCAGTACATAGATGTTTTAGTGTACTTCTATGATGATTTGAATTCACTCAAGCCTAAAGAAATTCACCATGAAATTCCTCTCAAGAGTGATTTAGTGCTTTACAAGCAAAAATCTAGGTAGTATAATCTGAAGATATCAGGTACTATTTTGTTTGAAATACAAAAAATATTAAATGCTAGGATAATTTTACCAATCCATCATTCCACATGGATTACAAACATAGTACCTGTGAGGAAGAAGAATGGATAAATTTGCTTCTACATGGATTTCAAAAATCTGAATCAGTCATCCTTAAAGGATAACTATCAAAGACCCATCATGGACCAAGTTCTTCAAACAGTGACCGGTTCAGAGATGTTATCAATGCTAGATAGCTTTTTCAGATACAATCAAGTTGAAGTTGGTAAAGTAGACCAGCATAAGACTACCTTCACCACACCTTGGAGTACCTTTTCATATTAAAGAATACCATTTAGCTTGATAAATGCTAGCACCACTTTCCAGAGAGAAATGGACCTTACTTTCAAAGATGAAATGGGTAAGTTCATTATGGTATACTTTGATGACTTAACCATCTTTTCCAAGCATCACCCTGACCATGTGTACCATTTACAACAAGTGCTAGAATGCTACCACCAGAATGGCATTTCTCTAAATCCCAAGAAGTCTATTTTTGGAGTAACAAAAGGGAAATTTCTCAAACACATTGTATCTCAAGAAGGCATAAAGATTGACTCAAAAAGAGTCAAATCTATCTAGGAGCTTACCTACCCACAAGTAAGACTATAGTTCATTCTTTCTTTGAAAAAGTGAATTTTTTACGAAGGTTCATCCCTGAGTTTACTAAGAAGACTCACCACATTGTAAACATGATGAAGGGAAAGGCCACTTTTAGCTAGACTAAAGAAGGCAAATTGGCATTCCAAGACATCAAGACATTTATTGCCCATGCCCCAATTTTGGTTTGTCCAAATTATACAAAGGATTTCACCATATATAGTTATGCTTATGAGCATACACTTTCAGCAATTTTGGTTCAACAGAATAAAGAAGGTGTGAAATCTCCCATATCCTTCATGAGCTATCCTCTCAAAGCTCATGAACTGAAATATTCAAAAATGGAGAAGCTTACTTATGCAGTGGTAAAGGCAGTAAAGTATTTCCATTTTTACATCCTAAATTCACAAATTACTACCCTAGTTCATGATACCACAGTTAAATCCATATTAACTCAGTAGGAGTTTAGAACCAAAAGGGGCAATTAGATTACTAAAATCCAAGAGTTTGATCTTATTATCAAACCAATGAATCTTGTATGAGGAAAGGGCCTCTACCAATTGATTGTTGATAATAGACCTGAAGAAGCAGGGCATGAATAAATAGAAGTGGAAGGCACGCCAATAGTCCTCTTTGTCTCCACCACAAATGAGTGGTATTCAAGTATTGTTCATTTTCTTACTTATGGTGAGTGTCCTACTCACCTGTCTTGTAAAGAAAGGAAGATTGTTAAATTGAAAGCTACCAGTTTTGTCCTCTAGGACAATGGCCTATATAAGAAGAGCCTTGATGGAGTGTTCCTTTGTTGCATGGATAAAGAATAGCATAACCAAATTTTGAAGTCTTTTCATAATCTAGCCTGTGGAGGACATTTTTTTGCTCCTATAACTACCCATAAGATTTTGTCAGATAGGTATTACTAGCTTACCTTGTTTCAAGATGCATACAAATGGGTATGAAGATGTGAACTATGCCAAAAGTTTGTTGGAAGACCCAAGTTAGCAGCTTTGCCTCTTAAGCTAGTGGTGATAGAAGAGCCATTTTAGCAATGGGGAATCAATTTCATTGGTGCTGTAAACCCATCTTCAAGTGCTGGACATGATTATGTCCTCAGAGCCACAGATTAATTCACTAAATAGGTGGAATCAACTCCAACCAAGCATGCTACTTTAGAAGTGGTATGCAATTTCCTCAAGGAAAACATCATTTTCAAGTTTGGGATCCCAACCAAAATTGTCACAGATAATGCAGCCTATTTCTATTCTCATGAGATCACTCAATTCTATTTTTACTATGGGATTACCCTCTCCTACTCTTTTGATTATTTCCCATAAGGGAATGGCCAAGCTAAATCAAGTAACAAAAACTTGGTGACCATCATCAGGAAGCTGGTGGATGACAACCAATGAACATGGCATAAAGCATTGGTTGATACTTTATGGGCAAATAAAATTACACCCAAGAGGGTGATAGGTATGTCCCCATTCCAACTTTTGTATGGTCTCAATGTGGAGATACCAATAACCATAGAATTGCCAGCATTTAAATTGGCTAAGGTAGTCGAAGATCAGACATATGAAAGCTCCATCGATAAGAGGATCATGTGCTTAACTAAGCTCGATGAGCAGCAAACTATGGTGGTGGACCGAATTGTTGCACATCAAAGTTTGGTAAAAAAGATCTTCGATCAAAAAGCAAAAACCCATGATTTCCAAGTTGGTGATCAAGTTCTGCTATGGGACAAGAGAAGAGAACCAAAGGGGATGCATGGGAAGTTTGATTCCCTATGGAGAGGCCCATTTACTATCCATCAGCTCAATGGTGAAAATAATTTACTATTGAAGTATCAAGATGGCACGCCCTTTTCTCTGCCTCACAATGGGTAGCATTTAAAGCACTTCAATTCTTAAAGTATCAAATAAGATCATCTATACATATATATATATATATATATATATATATATTTGTATAGTCTTTATTTCTATTTTGTGTTTTTCATTTTTGTTTTTAGCACCTTTCTTTTTAGTAGCATGACTCTATAGCCTAATGGCATACTTAAAGGCACTGGAGATTCTAGTTTCTACTTCCCTCAGTGATTCTAAAATTTCAACTAAAAGAAGTTCCCCAACTGGAGCCAGCTGTTGTTCCCAAAATTTGTCACTCATTTTTGGGACAACATATGAACTATTTTGGTCCTACAGGCCAAAATTCTCTCTTTCCTTCTCAATTTTTTTTTGGAGCATTCAAATTCTTCATTATTCAAGATTTTTTAGTTAAATAATTAGCAAGTTCAATAAGTTCAATGACTCCAATAGGCAATCTCTCTCTAAGGAACAAGTCTCCAACACTTAGGCAATTTCAAGGTTGGTTCAACACTGAGGTTCAACCAAAAGGTCCATCAACAAGCTTCAAACAAAGGAATAAACCATTGAACCATTGAACCTTGAACCAAAAAGGTTCAATGGGTTCAAAGGTTCAATGGCATTGGCAAGCTTAAAGATTTAAGCACTTCAGCAAAAGTTCAATGGTTCAATGGCTTTAAAAGACTTAATGAATAGAAGAAAGATTGAACCATTGAACCATTGAACCTTGAACTACAAAGTTTCAAGGGTTTAAAGGTTTAACGAGATTTGTTTAATGCGATTGGTTCAAGTGGTCAATTGAATGAGCATAACACAAGATTGAACCATTGAACCTTGAAGCAAAGTTGGTTCAATCAGTTGGTTCAATCAGAAGGTTCAAAGGAGTCCCCCAAAGCCCAACAGCCAAGTGCCCTTGTGGAGGGTAGTGAACAAAAGTGGACAAAGAGATATCTTTTAGAAAGATTTTTTGTGGCTAAATTTTACAAGGGAAATCCTTTGAACAAAATGTTTGAATGAATTCCTTTAAACATTTTATTTGAAGGAACAATCAAAGGCCTAATGGAAAGTGACTAAGACAAAGGAAAGGTTTCCTTCAGACAAAATGTCAGAAGGAATTCCTTCAGACATTTTGTCTAAAGCAATTGAAGTGAAGACCTCCTAAAGACCACCCAAAGGACCCTGAAGGCTAAGTACCCTTGCAGGGGGCTCTTAGAGACCAAGAAATGGACTTTTCTCAAGGCTCAAAGGGACACCTTCCCTTTGGGAGGTTCCAAAGACATTTTGTCTGAAGGAATGATATACATACTCTACAAGTCTTATTTCTATGGACTATATAGGCCTTATTTGTATGGAATCTGTAGGCCTTATTTCTATAGACTCTGTAGGCCTTATTTCTATAGAATCTATAGGCTTGATTCTATGGACTAGTTTCTATAGACTATGTAGGCTTGATTCTACAAACGCTGAGGGAATTCTACAAGAAGGCCACCTGAGCTCTGAAAGACTTAGAAAAACAAAGGCTTATAAGAAAGAGGATGAACTGTTGAACCTTGGATCCAAAATGGGTTCAAAGGTTCAAATGGGTTCAATGGTTCAATGAAAGCTTCTGAGCATAAGGAAATAAGCAGAAATATTCTAGAGACTAGTCCAAAGAGATGGTTCAAGCTGAATGAACCAAAGAAATGAATGAACTAAGGAACCAGTGATGGAACCCAGGAGCTGAGAAGGCCACCCAAACTATTGAAATAGTGAACCAATGATGTCCCCACAGACATGTCAAATTTAGGGTAATGAAATATCTATTGATTTTCAAATATGGCATGAAACCTGAAAATAAACTCAGTGACCAGCTGAAGAAGGAGCCGAAAAGGTCAGCAGAAAGGGGAAAATATATCTTGAGAGCTCAAATTGCAATAGGAAAGAGGGAGAGACCAAAAATATCTGTGTAGGAGTTATTTCCAGTAGGTGGAACAGTCCACCAAGTAGATATTTGAGCTTGAAAACATTAAAGGCATGGCCTATTTTTCTCCCTTGGAATAAAAGTGAGGGGAAAGCTATGTACATATTTGGTGAAAGACCAGACAAACTGATGCAGAAGAAAAGATATTTGAGATGAATTGACATGCCACAGTTAAGACAGCCGCCCTGTTCTATCATGGGCTCTTTGACTAAACTAAAAATGTATTCAAGGAATTGAATGCATCATGGGCTATTCTATGAAATAGAGTGACCAAGCCTTTCTTGGCTGCTATATATTGTAATCTCTTATTTTATGCAAAAGAGGATCTTTTAGGTTATAGAAGCAAAACTCTGCCAAAATTGAAAGGCGATTACTGAGACTTTGAGCTCAGATTGTTGATCATATTTCTTTGTTTGAATGAGAACGTAGGTTACTTTTAGACTTTGTGCTATAATAGCTTGTGTCATTTAGGAGATTGTTCTTATGTCTATTTCATGAAGGTGCATTCTTATCCATTTTGAATGAAATAAGTAGAACTAGTGGAAGTAATCAGAAAGGTGTCCTGAAGCCAACTATGGGAGAGACTTTGTGCTACCACCATTATCTATAGTGTGTTTTTTTATTTGTTTCTATGTAAAGGATCTTGGGACAACTTTGTGCCCCCATTATCCTTCAAATTTCACTCTCGGGCAGTCGAGGTGGAGACTTTATGCTACACCTTTATGCTGTCGGTTAATACGGCCCCTATTACCAATTACTTGTTACTTATCAGAAACAACTCTTGCTATTTACTGTAAGACCACTTCTGAAAGAAGAAAAGTGCCTTCAGTGTTTTCACCTAGATTTCTTCTTTGTTTTTGAACATCATCTCTAAAAAAAGAGAGATGGATGGTTTTTTCTTACCCTTGAGTGTTATTTTTTTCATATATATATATATATATATATATATATATATATATATATAGTATCTAACCCCTCATATTTTATAGGGAACCTCCCCTTGATGAGAGGAGAGATTTGTCCCCTTATGATGTGGTAAACCTACACATTTGGCTAACTAATCTACTTATGTTATGGTTGAAATCACCTATTTTTCTCATCATTTAGTTGGTGATAAAATATTCACCCAACATATACCATAGAATACCTAAACATGACATAGAGCATTGAAAATCTCTCCAAGACTCATCCACAACTTATATGAGGATAATATGTTAATAGATGAACCTCTCTTAACCAAGCTAGCCAAACCTAACCAACAAACCAAAACTAGCCCACCACCCATAACTTTTGTAGTAAAAACTAATTTTAGGAAGGTTCCCAAAACTAAAAACCTATCACCTCTAACACCTTTGCATGAATCCTATTCAACCATTTTAAAAAAGTTATTGAAAACCTCTTCCTTAACCTTACCACCTATCAAAAAATTTGACCCTATTAAAACTTTTGACCCTTCACACCCAAAGCCATCATGGTATAATGACCACCATGTGTGCTCTTACCATAAGATACTTGGCCATGATATGAAACATTGCAAGGCTTTTAAAACCATTATCCACCAAATTTACGGCAAGGATAATATGTTATTAAAAGAACATACTTTGATCCCATTACCAACCTAACCATCAACCAAAGCTACCCAACACTTGCCTATTCCCCCATTCTCACCTAAGAGTAAGGAGGGACTGAAGAAACAAGCTAAACCAACACTTCCTTTTATCCACACCATCTATAGGGTTACCCACTCTTAGGTCCAACAAAAGGATAAGGGAAAGGCTAACGTGTCCATTATATGAACATACCCTTCAAACCCTCAACATTCTAATCAAACCCAACCAAAAACACCTTCCTTTTGGGATCCTTTTCCCACCCATGCAAAGAGTAAACTGGGGGAACTTTCCTTCCATAAGGCTTTAACCATTTATTAACTTCAACCATACCTTAACCATTAACTGAATAACCCTTGGCTTTTTTGCCTCAACCTATCAACCAAACCTATCCATCAACCCAACTTGAACAAAGTGGTATATCAAATTGGGGAAACCCATTTGAACACCACTTGACTTATTTAGGATATAAATTTTCCCATCGAACCATTGGAGATTACCCATCTCCATCAAACCTAACCAACCTTACCTCAAACCTAAGGACTTCAATATTCGAGACCTCATCCTAAAGTAAAACCGACATGTGACCAACATTAAGAGAATTAAAATGAGGCAAGCTTTATTTTATTTGGCTTGGACCCTACATCATTACCCATAAGTATGGATTAGAAGCTTATCATTTGTCCCCTCTCAAAGGAAAACTAGAACTTGAGGCTCTCAATGCTTCACATCTACATCCTCTTTTCTGTTAAACAAGAATCAAGCTCACATGTTTGTCTAACTTAATCTCATCCCTTGATTATGATATTTTAACCTTCACCCACCTTCCTCTTCCCCTTTTAAGGATAATTGATTACAACATAGAACCATGTGATTAACCTTCATAGTCATGGGCTAATCCTAAATATGGGTACCATGGCTCTACCCACAGCATAGTTATCATGGATACTTTTCATCTCTAACATGATGTAATCCCATGGTCATTGTCTCTCAAAACCACACCATTTCTCATATCATTGACCTTTTTGTGTAAAGTTTTGCCCTCATAAATGTAAACATCTAAACCTAATTAAACTAGTCCATGTCTAAACACATTTCATCTTGCAATAATTAGGTGGGTCAATATCTTAATCATTGCAGATTGCTCCCTCGAAGGACAACTACCTAAAAATAAAATAAAAATTGCCACATGTAAGGTAGACTACTCCCTTAAAGGGTAGTTATCAAGAACATTAAAACAAATCCAATAAGCTTTGACCAATCCCTCGAAGGATGATTGAGTTAAATTTGTCAAAAGTAGAGACATTTCATGGAAGCTTCCCATATCGATCAAATTCCCATATATAGTAATAAATCAAAAAACCCATTACTATAAAAAAAAAATTACAGCTGCAATCGGCTTTCACATATAGACTTCCCACATTGATCACTCTACATCTACCATATGACATGGAATTATCTATTACCATTCTTAGTCCCACCTATATAAGGGTCAAACTAAGTCACACAAGGTTATCATATATATCACCCATTACCCTTCACACCAGATATAACCCATCTTCCCTTTTGACTATCTATAAATCAAGAGATTTAGAGCTTATTTGACATCTTATGATCATGAAACCTTTTTTATCAATTAATGGCTATTCATGCACAGCATTTGAAGGGATTATATTCATTAAGTTGATATCACTTCAGGTCTATTTTTAGTCCTTGTCAAAAATAAAATAGTAGGCCCTATTGTTATCTTAATGTGCATGGTTGATGTTTTTGGCATGACTTGTACCATCCAACATTGCAACAACAATGGTCCTTTATTTTAAAATAAGTGAGATTACAACAACCATAACCATAACCATAACATTCATGAGTATCCACACAACCTTAATCATAATAACATTTGACCAACAATATCCAACACATTACCCTCCTATTCCTATCATCCCATTTCCACAAGCTCTAAACATCAGACCCCAACCATTGGCAGTGTCTACTTGAGCATGGTAGTATTTTATTTTGTACTAGTGAGAGTCCATCCATAGTAGGGGAATGACTATCTGACCCAATTATACCACCAATATCCTAGACCACATAGCTCCCTAAAACTAGGCCCTCTTCTAAATGGGACTCCACATCTGTGGTTCCAAGGAAATGAGGCACATGATGTAGATATGGCCACCATTTGTCTAACATACCCATGTAACTCCTAGGTTAGGCAAGGTCCATCCTTTATTTCTCACCACATTGCTAACTTCCTCACTTGTATAATCTCCTTGATCATCAAATACATTCTTTGTAGGTTGTCACTTTGCTACTACCCTTAAAAATTAGCTCATTTCGGTGGTGAACCTTGGCCATAATGACTTTATAGATCCAAATAGATCCCCACCTCCTAAAACTCAGCTTGTAGCAATAGACACTATCTCCAAACTCATACCCTCACACAATTTTAGAAGTTGTAACCTCCTCACGAAAGCACCTCTTCTTTGGATTAGCTCTATTGAAGATTATTTGTGGTAATTATCATTGTGTTCCCTTCTAATTTATCCTACCTTTCCCATCTGTATCTCTCATCCTGCTAAATATGGGATCATTGTGGTAACTATTTACCAACCTACCCCATTCACTTTCACTGACACCTTTACCAAAACCCAAAATTTTTGTTTTACCAAACCTTCTCCCTCAACCCAACTAAGCCCATATGTTCTATCAAATTGGGGTAGCTAATTTGAACACCACTCATCTAAACCATATTGAACTACATTAGACTGATCTCCATGGACTATGTAGGTGTTACTTTAGGGGTAGCTTAGCCACTAATAACTAATTCCCATCTCCTTTTTTCTTCTCTCATTTTTTCTATTAACAGTTCCCTCTTGGTTAGGGCATCCTACATCAAATAAGCTTTGAATTATTTCTTCAGTGTCCTTATGTTTTAACACCATCTAATACTTCCTCTTAAGTCTTTCCCCCATTGTTGGGAGAACTACATTGGTCTGGGGTCTTTTTGGACTATATAGGTAGTGCTCAGTTACTGAGGTAAGCTTAGCCACTTCCTTTACTTTATCTACGCTTCTCACCTAAAATTTTTTCCTCCACTTCTCTACCTATCTCCTAACCATCTCCCTACCTCCAGCTTGACAATCTCTATTAATCACATTTCTAGATTGTCAATCTCTTTTAACATAAGGGTTGATAGCATTCTCCATTGGGCCCCCTTACCTCCCATAAAGGTGCTTCTTACTCTACTTCATTGGCCTCCCCATCATCTTTCCTCGTGCGTGCTTTACGGCCCACTTCCCCACCCATCTTTTGCATTTTCTACCTCTCTTTCACCTTATTACTAACCTTGCCCTTTATCCCCTTCAACTTATTTCTCCATCCTCATCATCTCTCCTCACCCTTGGCTATTTGTCATACCCCATTTATAACTCTCTTTTCCTCACCCATTCCACATCATATAGTACATTTTACAAGATTTTTGTTTCTTCTATTACTATACTTTTTATTTATGTGTACCACCACTCTCTACCATTCTACCACTCTTCCCATTGTACCCATTTTCCATTTTTCTTATTTGCTTTTTTCCCATCCTTTCATCCTTTTTATCTTCCCCTTTTTCCTCCACAAGTAGTTTCTCCTTGGGTATTTATCCTTTGAAAATCCTTCCATAATTGTGCTTTTCTTCTTATCTCTTTTTGCCTATGGCCCTTTTTGCATTCCCCTTTTCCTCTTTCCATCTCGGTTCTCACTTATCTTTTACATCTATGTGAGTATCCATGCTTTGTATCCCTGCTTCAATTCTTCCTTTTTGTTTTTAACATTTCTGATATTCATCCCTTAGTTTCATCTCACTCCCTTTCATTACATCCCTCTATTTCTTCACCACATAACCATTTTTTTAGCTTGTTAATCTCTTCTAACAAGATTATTAACACCTAATTTCTCTCTTCACCTTCTTGTACACCCATCCTTTGCTTCCCCTCGTTCTTCACCCATTTTCCATCCCATTCTCATCTCCAAAACCACCATCTGCTTTGCTTCGTCATTCTTCTCCTTGAATATCATCACCCATTCTTACTTGGTCAAGATACCACCTACTTCTTCCCTCTCCTGTCATACTCTTTATGTCCTTATTTCACTCCTTTTTTCCTCATGTTTCCTTTTCTTCTATTTATTTCCTTTTTTTCAATTTTCATTACCAAACTATTTTCTCTTTTGTCTTTTTTAGACTTTTTTTCAAACCTTTCATGGCTACCCATATCCCTCATTTTCACCTTACCCTTCATTACTGTTACCTTCTCTCCCCATCCTTTTCAATTCTCCAATCTATCATTCTTTAGTTCATCTCTCACCCCCAATATTCTACCTTTTATTTTTCTTCTCTTTTCTCCATTTCATTTCATTTTTTTCATCTCCTTTGATACCCTTCCTTGTTCTTCCTAACCTATATGACCATGCCTAGATTCTTACATACTTCACCACCTTCATCTTTATCTATGACCTCATTGTTTTCTCTTCATCCATCTCCTAGTCCACCTTTATCTCATACCTTATTGGATCTCCCTTATGTTGTCCAATTTCACCTCCACCTCTTTAGAGTGTAGTCACCAATTGTACTAATTTTATGTACATATTCTTATCTACTTCCTTATATCCTCTACACCCTTTCCTTAATGCATGAAATCTAGTCAGGTTCCTTACTTTAGGAGTATCCTTTTTTCTTTTAATTCCTCTATATGTTTCACTTAGACTCTCTTTTTTGTCCCTCTCCAACTATTCCCTTCACCCTCTACCCATTATGAGCATGCTATAGCCTCTAAGGTATTCCACTTGCTTTTGGTTTACTACAAGATATATATCAATCCTATGGATCTATAACATAATTGGCTAGGACTTCAGGCTCATACAACTAACTAGTAAACTTGAGCATCATTCAACCATCGAGATGAAAATTCCTTCCCCACCTCTTCTGGTCTTACCTATTTTAAACCCCTTTTACTCCAACCTTAAAAGCTATTAGAATTAGAACTAAAACCACCTTTAAATTCAATATTTTGGATACCCACATGGGGATGATAGCTACACCCTCTCACATGCCCTGACCTTCTAACCAATAATTTCTTTTGATTCTCCCTTTTAGACTACATCTTCTTACACCTTTCAATAGCACTACTCTTTAACTACAATCCACAACTTACTCCCTTAATTAATTAATGTTATTATTATTCACCTCACTCCATATTCCAAAACCCCTCAATTTATTTATTTGAATTTCCTCAAAAACTCAATGCTTACTTATTTTAGGGCCCCATTGACTCAAGGGTCAAGGGTTCAAATCTTTGCCAATTCTCATTTACCCACTCTACTACTTTGCTTCCCCACACCATTGAATAATAACCTTCCATAGCTTGTTAATGACATTGTTTTGGAATGTACATAATGTCAACTTATTTTGATGGTGATGAAAGAAACCATTAGATCACCATGGTAATTCAAGTAGTTCCAAATCTTGGTACCACGTATTTATACCTTTCCTTTTATTTATGATGGTGGTAGAAACTTCATGCTTCAATCTACTTATCCATGGCTACAAATTCCTTTTACATAGTTAATACAATCATCTAATTACATCCTAGCTCACTTCATCCACTATTTATACCACACCCATAAAAAACTAATTGAAAGCCATCTTTTCCACCCTTTGGTACTTCCCTTTCTCCAACATCCTTAACCTGGACCTACCTATATGATATCCAATTGGAATAACTAAGTTAACCAACACCCTTCACTGTAAAAGAAATAAATTTAGCCTAATATTCTTTTTAGATTCCTATCCATGGAACTATGTAGGCAGCGTCCACTTACCACATGCATCTGGAGTCATTTTGGACATCCCCTTCTAACCCATACCCAACTCACCCATGCTTTCTTCATGTCTACCTTGACATCAACTATTTTTGACTTAGAACATTGATGTTTTTTTCAATAAATTTTGATTGCAATGACTAACCTCAACATCTTAAAATTTTAAATGTTTGCACCACCGATTGAAAAACCAAACCATTTGTGTTTTCTTGAGATCACTTCCTATCCTAGATACCTAAGTTAACACTGACCCTATCTAAAAACCTTGATAAGACTAACCTAATCAACTATGACCAACATTGGAGACTAGTTACCTTGTCATTTATCTTAGAACTAGACCTTTTTGTTATCAACATTGGCACCTTTATTCTCTACATAATCTTGACTATTGCACTTAGTCATATTTTTTGAACCCATTGGCATTTCACATACCTAGCTACCTTGTGGCACCACCTAGTTCCTCTCCATCAATTGTTTATCAAACCTACACCCGATTTGACCTTTCCTCAATGACTCTTAGCTTGAGGGGGAACACCTCCTCCTATACTTTGGGCATCTTGACCCTCAACCAAGTGATTTTTTTTTTAATTTTTCATCTTGTTAATTCAAAGTTTCATAACAAAAAGGGGCAAAATGTAGATACCAAAAAATTACACATTTATAGTTTTCAATGACTAAATTCCTTAGGATCTCCTAAAATTTATTAAACCTTCCTAAAACCCTCCTTAACTCAACTAAATCACTATTCTCCTAGTCACAAATATCATTCAAAATCATTATTTAAAAGTACTATTCATTATCACTATGGGACCCACTATCATTATTCATGATGAAATGGTATGATGGCATGGCATGATGACATGGAAAGTGACATGGAATATGACATGGCATGTGATTTGGAGGTGATATTGTAAGTGACATGGCTTAGAAGTGATGTGGCTTGATGTGGGACATCATACCCCACCTGGAACCCTTCCCAAAGTGTTTAATGACCTCATTAAAGAATCACAAGCCCCCCCCTTGAAATTTGGTGAATCTCCCCTTAAGGGATCATTATCAAACATGTATTTTGCATTTACACATGAAATTAGACTTCAAAAGGAGATACCTACCTCTTTAAGACTTTGGGAAAGATAAAGGGCACCCGTTTTTAACCTTTTAGCCCAAATGGAGGCTCACCAACCCAAATAGGAGACTTTCCAACCCACATGGGAATCCCCACCAACTTCACCTTGGAATTTTCATCCACCACATGGAAAATGGTGCCAAATTTGGTGTGCCAACCCTGTAAGTTCTTGTGTGAAAGCAAGAAAAGATGGGGAGAAGTCTGTAAGCCTCATTCAAACCCATGTGCATGATTTCCATTCAAACTTGGAGACTTACCAACCCACATGGGAATATTCACCCATCTCACTTTGAAAAAATAATCATCCCACTTGGATAAATTTGAATTGCTTTACTATTCCTCTATTTTAGCATGATTCTTCACACAAAATGCTATAAATATCCCCTCTCCTTCACCCAAGGTTAAGTGGCAAGTTAATATTTTGTTATTATAATATTGTTGTAGGTTTTTTTGGAAGAGGTCATCATCATATTAAAAGAAAAATATATAAGAAATGAAGCTCTGTTGAAATTTCTTCAAGTTTCATCTATATTCAAACATCTTCAACATCTTCGATCCACTTCAACAACATTGTGATAATTTTCTTTGTTTTGTAATTTTAGTTATTTCTTTATTTACCTTTGGCCTTCTCTTTTCTTAACCTCCATAATCTTGAGACCTTAACCTATTCCTCTTTATCCCATTCAACCCATTTAATCCATTTAGATATCCATTATATTTATCCCCTTTATCTCATCCACCTATTTGCCTCATTTACCTCTTTTCCCTATTTGACATCTTTACCTTTCTTTTTCCTTTGCCATATTTACTTATTTTCCTCATTTATATATTCATCCCTTTATATAATTTCAACCTTGACCATCTACCCAAACCAAAAAAAAAATCCTTTTGACCCTCGCCACTTTACCAAACCAAACCTTAACCTTTACCAATTTTCAGCATTAGTACTAACTAAACTATTGCATTCATTTAGTTATCTTTTGCAAAGCATTTATATTTATTGTATAAAATTTAGTTATTTTTTGTTTTCATATCATTTATTTTCTATTTTTGTTCAAGATATACTTCTTTTATCATTCCAAATTAAGTGTTTTGAAGAAGGTGGATTGACAACCTCCTAGAAAGCTTTCACTTCTAGGATCTAGCTCACGCTAGGAAATCCACCAACTACTTGTCTAACAAACAAGTTTTTGTGGTAGTGTTTTCTTATTTTTAGGTATTATTACCTAGCCAAATTATTTTTTTCCATATTCATCCAGATTTAATGCACGTACTTTAATATTTATTCTTCCACACCCTTTATTCCTAGTCTCTTTCTTTTCAAAAAGCAAAAAAACAAGAAAAGAAAAAAAATTGAAACATTTTGGCACACCTGGTGGGACCCTTGATTTTTCTTGGGTTCATAGATATTATAGTATATTTATAATTTCATTAGTGAAATTCATTTAGTTTCATTATAGGAAAATTAAGCTTTCTTTCTTAATTAATAAAAAAAACACAAGTTTTAGTTGCATTTTTAGAAAAGTTCAAGTTTATTTTCCTAGCAGCTTTAAAAGAAATAAAAATAACAATCATCATAGGATTAGGAATTACATTTTCATCTTTCATTTATATTTCATGTAGATATTTTGTATGCATTTAAATAAATCTAAAATTTTATTTTGGGTTTAAAACAGCACTTTGCATCTATTGAATTTATTGTTGATCTTAGTTCATCTAGTAACTAGGAGGAATAATAATTTTATCATAGATTTCAATTGTATTCACACATTAATCCAAACTAATAAATAATTAACACATAAAAACAATACTTGAGATAAGGACTGATTGGGATTTCATCACCTAATGGTAACCTTACCCCCTCCCAATTATCCCACTTGGATTTCACCATTAAGGGGAGAACCAACTTAGCTCTCTGGTTGAATATAAACTCTGAACTTGGTATATCTTGGCTAAGCACCCATCACCCTTATAATTATGGGATTGTGAAGTGAGGGGGTAGGCCCTAATACCAAGCTATGTGCTGAAGCTCAACATAGATCTTTCTTCTTAAGTGCCTAAACATAACCTAAAATTGAACATAGACTATCTTGTTTAGGACCTATTCAAGCCAATTTCCCCTTCACACTTTGTAAGGCATAAGCCAAAAGAGAGATAATTAATAATCTATTATTTAATGTATTTTAGTGTATGCTTTAACTTCCTTGAATATTTTGTTTTGATTAATTCTTGTTTGAGGTGTGAACTTCTTTTCTCTCCATTTTTCACATAGTCTTTACCAAACTACAAATTGAAGAATCAAACCAGCCAAGAGCCCATTTTCCAATACCTCACCTACACTATCTTGTTCAATGGAGAGCTTTCCTATTTTATCTCTTTGAGATCTTAAATTTTCTAGGATCTTTGATAACAATCCTTTTGCCTTAAAGTGGTACCTTCCATTGTAAGCCACTTATGCTCCTTTACTAAAAATCAACCCAACCTTGTCTACAAATAACCCAATCTAGTCTATGTTGTCCCCAAAAATAGACTTCTCATTTTTGGGACAACATGTGAACTATTTTGCTTCAACAGACAAAAATAATCTCTTCCCTTCTCAAAATTTGTTCTGAGCTTTCAAATTCCTCATTTCTCAAGCTTTTTCAGTAAAGGGACTAGCAAGTTCAATAGGTTCAAAGGCTTCTATAGGAAAATTCCTTCAAAAGAGCAAGTTTCCAACACTCAGGCATTTTTGGGATTGGTTCAGCACCTTGGTTCAATCAAAAGAATTCAATCAGCAAGCTTCTAATCACCATTGAACCATTAAACCATTGAACCTTAAAGTAAAAAGGTTCAAGGGTTCAATGGGTTCAAAGTTCAACATCGTTGGCAAGATTTGAGCACACCCATCAAAATTCAAAGTTCAACCACTTCAAAGTTCCATGGCTTCAAACACTTAGCAAAAAAACAAAGGCTTAAACCATTGAACCTTGAACCATTTTAGTTCAATGGTTTAACGGGTTCAATGACCAATTGGTTCAATGTACTTGGTTCAAAAGATCAATAGGACTTAGCCAAATAATGAAGAATGAACTAATTAAACCATTGAATTGTTGAACCAAAGTTGCTTCAATTATTTGGTTCAATCGGTAAGTTCAAGGGGCTGCCCCAAAACCAAAGGAATAAGTTCCCTTATAGAGGGCAACAAGTAAAAACGGACAAAGTGAACTCCTTCAAAAAAATGAACAAGGTAAAAGGCAAAGTAAATTCCTTCAGACAAATTATCTAAAGGAATTCCTTTGGACATTTTGTTTGAAGAAATTCACCCAAGAAGAAAGCCCAACTGAAAGTGAAGGAAAAGCCTGACTAAAAAGACAAAGTGCAGTGGAAGCCGCCACATGTCCATTATAAAGTAAAGTGAAAGCCACCACATGTCATCTTTTGTAGGACTCTCAAAAGGTTTGTAAAGCTTCTATAAGTTAAGTGGAATATGTCACGTTTCTTGTTATGACTTAGTGGAACGTGACAAGTGTTTACATCCACGTTCCCCTTTTGAAGTTGCTCAGGCAAGACATGTCATGGATCCCATTTTTTGTAAGTTTCTAATGAGTTTCATAATAGCAAAACTTGCCACTTGTTAAAGATGTAGAAAGGACCCCCCAAAGACTTAGACAAGAAGGGCTATAAAGGACAAAGAAGCAACATGGACAATTCCAAAGGCAAGTTCAATTAAAGTGATGGTTCAACCAGAGAGAAAAGAAGCACTTAAGCAAGGAAGCAATGGACCAAAAGAGACATAATGAACTGATGAACCAATGAACCAATAAAGTTTTAAATGGTTCATAGGTTCAAAGTTCAACACAGTTCAAGCAGCTAGTGACCATTGTCGATCCCGCGAACATCAAATTTAAAGTGAGGGAATATCCATGGAAATTCAAATAGAGCACGAAAATTAAAGGGAGAACCAAGTGACTAGCTGAAAAGAGAGACTGAAGACTCAAATTGATATAGGGGAGAGAGGAGCAAGACCAAAGGACCAGAAATATCTTCAAAAGAGTTATTTCTAGTAGGTGAAATAGTGGATCAAGTAGACTTTTGAGTGAACCAAATCAAGGATGCAAGCCTATTTTTCTTCCATGAAGTAATGGCAAACTGGACAGCTGTGCAGACATCAAGAAAAGGACTAGACAGTCCATACCAAGGAAGAGACATATTAGATGAATGGACACACCATAATTAAGGTAATACATTGTTTCTAGCATGGTCCCTCCAAATAGAACTGAAGGCATATTGAAGACGTTGACTGTAGCATGGGCTGTCCCATAGGAAAAAGCACCCAAGTCTTTCTTGGAAGTGCTATATATTGTAATTTCTCTCATTATGAAGGGATACTTTTCATTTTTACAAAAGTGAAACTCTACCCAATTGAAAGGAGAATATTGAGACTTTGAGCTCAGATTGTAATTTCATTTTCATTTTATCTGAATGAGAAAGCAAGTTATTTGCAGACTTTGTGTTGTGTTGGCTTGTATCATTTTATGAGATTATTCTTATGTCTATCTTCTAAATGTGTTCTCATCTATTTAATTTGGCAAGTAGAATTAGTGAAACTAATTAGTAAAGTGTCCTGAAACCAACTGTAAGGAAGACTTTGTGCTTTCATAATTATTTTCAATGTGTGTTTTTCTTTTCCTTTTGTGTTGAGGATTCTAGGACAACTTTGTGACCCCATTATCCTTTGTGTTTTACTCCTCGAGTAGTTGAGGTGGAAACTTTGGGTTCTATTTCATCCCGTTGGTTACTACGCCTTTGTTACTAGTTTCTTGTCCTACTTGAAATAACTCCTATTTTTTCCTACAAGAACACTTCTGAAAGAAGAGAAGTGCCTTCAGTATTCTCACTAGGATTTTTTTCTTTGTTTGTGAACATCATCTCTAAAAGAAGAGATATGGATGGTGTATCCTACCCATGTGTGTTATTTTTTGCATATTTATAGTATATATAGCTCTTGTGTATTTATAAGGAACCTCCCCTTGATGAGAGGAGAGATTTTTCCACCTCTGATGCAGTAAAATTGCACACTAGGCTGACCAATCTCCTTTGTTGTGGATGATAAGAACTATTTTACTCAATCAGACTACTGACTAACAAAATATTCATCCAACAGTCTTTTTAGCGACTCTGTTGGGGAAGAGCACATAGTTTGAAGTCTCAAGCTTCAAGTTGAAGTAGATCCTACTCTTTTCTATTTTTTTTTGCAATCTAGCACCTCCATGTTATACCAGAAGCCAAAAATATCAAGGTGTTGTTGACCCTACTTTTGAGTTGGTGCAGCAGAGTAATTTCGAGTTATTTCTTCCACAACCTCACCTTCAACAAACTAAGAGTCTTCCTCCTAGCCCTACTAGGTCACCAACACAAGGTAGAGCTTCTTTTTCTACTACTAGCAGAGTTTTACCTATCCATTCTCCACCCAGATTTGTGATCCCATTTTTACATAATCAAATCATGGCTCAAGTCCCCTGGGGTAACTCTTTTAGTCCACTGAATTTAACTCCACCTCTACATGAGCTTCCATGTAGTTTAAGGAAGACTTTCCCCAAATTCTTTAGTGATGGGAAAGTTTATCCTGATGAACACATTGTGGCTTTCAGCATAGCCTGTGGCATAATAGGGGTGGAATTTGAAGATGTTATAGTTAGGCTCTTCATAGAAACACTACAAGGTGCTACTACAGACTGGCTCTACCATCTGAAGGCTAGGTCAATAACTAACTGGGACACACTTAAAGCCAAGTTCAAAGTAAGGTTCAAGCCTATAGAATATGCACATGCCTTGTTGGCCTAGCTCACACAGATGAAGAAAGAGCCCCATGAACCTATGAGGGACTTCATTGCCAGGTTTGACAAGTTGAGGCATAGGATTTCCATGGTCACCTAGCTGACACCTCAGAATCTCAAGTGTTTCTCATCAACTCATAACTCCCTAAAGTGAGTTTCTTGCTAAGACAAGCTAAACACATAGACCTTGTTGCTGCTCAAGACTTGGCTATTGAGGTAAAAGATGACCTTATCTTGGTAGGAAAGATAAGGAGAGACCCTAATAAAGGTAAATCCTCTTCATCTTCTGAATACTCACCTACATTCACCATTGACCCAATGGTACAAAATCTGGCAAATGAACTACAAGCCTTGAAAAGACAAATGGCCCAAGTTATGTCTGCTCCTCCTAATTGGGATATGCCAAGGAGGACATTTCAAAATTAGGCATACCAAGGTAATGCTGCTAGGAATCAAGGGTAGCCAAATCATCTTCCTCCCCTATAGAGGAACCTTGCCCTTAAAGCACCTCCAACCAACTCAGTTGTTGGATATCTCAAAATTGAACATGATTTCTCTTTCCAACTTGAGTTTGATCAAGAAAATGATGTTGATCTCTTCATGAAGGGTCAAGAAGAGTCAGCTAGTGACTCCCACATTAGTTTCCTAAATTACTAGGATGAACCTAGAAGTGAAAGTAATGCAACTGAGGGGTCATATGATGTATTCACTCAGTCCAAGAATGAATAAACTCAATAAGTCGATAAGGAGAAAGCAGAGGAGCAACCTCAACCAACAATTTCAATTGCTAAGCGGGGATCCACTCTTCCTTTTCAACCAAAGGACCCAGTCATTGTAAGAAAGGTAAGTACCTCAAATGCCCCTATGCCTTTTACTTCAAATTTGTAGTCCAGTCCTCCCCCTTCCAAAAATCAAAAGGTTGAATTTCCATCCTCTACTCCTAGCTCATTACAGGCATTTGACATAATTAACCATATGAAGAAAACCAAAATTCAAATGTCTGAATTTGAATTTTTACAGTCCCATCCTGAGCAATTAGATAAATTGGTTCAGTGTGTGAAGAACCAAAATGCCCCTATAGGACAAGTAATTCCCAAGGTGACTCATGATTCCCCCAAGAATGCACCCACTGGGAACAACCCTGTCATCACTCCCCTTGCTGCTCCTAGCAAGATTGAACCTTTTTATGTCTCATTGTTGATAAATGGACATCAGCTGAATAATTGCATCATCAATTCTAGAGCCTCAAACAATGTTATGCCTATCAAAATGGTTGAATCCCTTAGCCTTACATTGACCAAAACCTTTGGTAGATGCTTTTCCATGAAAAACAAGCAAGTGCCACTGCTGGGGTAAATTAAAGACACCCAATTTGCATTTGTTGCCTTTCTAGACAAGCGAATCAAGATGACTATCCTAGTAGCCGATGTCCTAGCATCATATGGCATCCTTCTTAGGTGGAAATTATGCAAGGATGTTGGAGGGGAATTAAGCATGGACTTGTCTCAGGAAAGAATCCTTGTGAAAGGTGTGATGTAGAGGTTGCTTCCTGAGAAGGAGGCAAAATATGTTGTCACTCAGACATCAAGGCCTAAATCTCAAATTCTATTTGAGTCTTTAGGCAGGGGTAATTATTTTCTATTTACTGAAGACATTCATGTTTTAGTAGATGAAAATCTTGTAGGTGACAATATAGGAATTGGTTTAGATGAAACAACACCAAGTATGCCTGATAGTGCCAATCATTGGTAAATGTTGAATGGGAACAATCGAATCATATACTAGACTGAACCAAAAGAGCAACCAATTATGGTAATGGACCATGCCGCTACACACCAAAATTAGGAAAAAGAACTCTTTACCAAGATAGCAAAAATTCATGGTTCTTAGATTAAAAGTCAAGTCTTGTTGTGGGGAAAGAGGAGAAAACCAAAGGGAAGACACAGAAAATTGGTTTCCTAGTGGAGAGTTCCATTCATCCATCACTAATTTTGGGGAGAAAATGGCTTCTTGCTAGTTTATCATGATAGAGCACCATTTTCACTACCTCTCAAGGGGCAGCATATGAAGTACTTCAATTCTTGAAGTACCAGATACGTTCACCTATACATTTGTATATTTGTATATTTTTTTTGTTGTGTTGTTCATTTTCATTTTTGGAACCTTTATTTTTGGGTAGCATGACTCCATAGCCCAATGGCACAATTAAAGGCACTGGAGATTCTGGTTTCTACTCCCCTCAGCTATTCCAAGTTCTCATCTAAAGGAAGTTCCCCAACTAGAGCTGGTTGTTGTCCCTAAAAATAGACTTCTCATTTTTGGGACAACATGTGAACTATTTTGGTTCAACAGACCAAAATAATCTCTTCCCTTCTCAAATTTTTTTTGAGCTTTCAAATTCCTCATTTCTCAAGCTTTTTCAGTAAAGGGACTAGTAGGTTCAATAGGTTCAAAGGCTTCCATAGGAAAATTCCTTCAAAAGAGCAAGTTTCCAACACTCAAGCATTTTTAAGATTGGTTCAGCACCTTGGTTCAATCAAAAGAATTCAATCAGCAAGCTTCTAAGCACCATTGAACCATTGAATCATTGAACCTTGAAGCAAAAAGGTTCAAGGGTTTAATGGGTTCAAGGTTCAACGTTGTCAGCAAGAGTTGAGCGCACCCATCAAAGTTCAAAGTTCAACCACTTTAAAGTTCCATGGCTTCAAACACTTAGCGAAAAAACAAAGGCTTGAACCATTGGACAATTGAACCTTGAACCATTTTGGTTCAACAGTCAATGGGTTCAATGACCAATTGGTTCAATGCACTTGGTTCAAAAGATCAAAAATACTTAGCCAAATAATGAAGAATGAACCGATTGAACCATTGAACCAAAATTGGTTCAATTGTTTGGTTCAATCGGTAAGTTGAAGGGGCTACCCCAAAACTAAAGGAACAAGTGCCCTTATGGAGGGAAGCAAGCAAAAATAGACAAAGTGAACTCCTTCAAAAAAATGAACAAGGAAAAAGGCAAAGTAGAGTCCTTCAGACATTTTTTTTGAAGGAATTCACCCGAGAAGAAAGCATGACTGAAAGTGAAGGAAAAGCCCGACTAAAAAGACAAAGTACAGTGAAAGCTGTCACGTGTCCATTATAAAGCAAAGTAGAAGTTGCCACATGTCATATTTTACATGACTCTAAAAAGGTTTCTAAATCTTCTATAAGTTAAGCGAAATACATCACATGTCCTATTATGATTTAGCAAAATGTGATAAGTTTTTTTGTCCGCGTTCCCCTTTTGAAGTTGTTCAGGCAAGATGTGTCATGGATCCCATTTTTCATAAGTTTTTAATGAGTTTTATAATAGCAAAACTTGTCACTTGTCAAAGATGAAGAAAGGACCTCCCAAAGACTTAGACAAGAAGGGCTAGAAAGGACAAAGAAGCAACATGGAAAATTCCAAAGGCAAGTTCAATTAAAGCAATGGTTTAACTAGAGAGCAAAGAAGTGCTTAAGTAGGGAAGTGATGGACCAAAAGAGACAGAATGAATTGATGAACTGATGAACTAATGAACTTTCCAATGGTTCATAGGTTCAAAGTTCAACATGGTTCAAGCAACTAGTGACCATTGACGGTCCCACAGATTTTAAATTTAAAGTGAGGGAATATCCATGGAAATTCAAATAGAGTGCAGAAATTAAAAGGAGAACCAAGAGATTGGCTGAAAAGAGAGCCTGAAGACTCAAATTTCCATAGGGGAGAGAGAAGCAAGATCAAAGAACTAGAAATATCTTCAAAAGAGTTATTTCTAGTAGGTGAAATAGTGGATCAAGTAGACTTTTGACCACACCAAATCAAGGATGCAAACCTATTTTTCTTCCATGAAGTAATGGCAAATTAGACAGCTACACAGACATCAAGAAAAGGACCAGATAGTCCATACCAAGGAAGAGACATATTAGATGAATGGACATGCCATAGTTAAGGCAATGTGTTGTTCCCAATATGGTCCCTCTAGACAAAACTGAAGGTTCATTGAAGACATTGACTACAGCATGGGCCATCCCATAGGAAAAAGCACCCAAGTCTTTCTTGGAAGTGCTATATATTGTAATTTATCTCATTATGAAGGGAGACTTTTCATTTTTACAAAAGCGAAACTCTACCCAATTGAAAGGAGAATACTGAGACTTTGAGTTCAGATTGTAATTTCATTTTTATTTTATCTGAATGAGAAAGCAAGTTATTTATAGACTTTGTGTTGTGTTGGCTTGTATCTTCTTAGGAGATTATTCTTATGTCTATCTTTTGAATGTGTTCTCATCTATTTAATTTGTCAAGTAGAATTAGTGAAATTAATTAGTAAAGTGTCTTGAAACCAACTGTAAGGAAGACTTTGCACTTTGACAATTGTTTTCAGTGTGTGTTTTTATTTTCCTTCTATGTTGAGGATTCTAGGATGAATTTGTGCCCCCATTATCCTTTGTGTTTTACTCTTCAGGCAGTTGAGGTGGAAACTTTGGGTTCTATTTCATCCTACTGGTTATTGTGCTTGTGTTACTAGTTTCTTATCCTACTTGAAATAACTCATGTTGTTTCCTACAAGAACACTTCTGAAAGAAGAGAAGTGCCTCAGTGTTCTCACTAGGATTTTCTCCTTTGTTTTTGAACATCATCTCTGAAAGAATAGAGATGGATGGTGTATCCTACCCTTGAGTGTTATTTTTTTCATATTTATAGTATATATAGCTCTTGCGTATTTATAGGGAACCTCTTCTTTATGAGAGGAGAAATTTTTCCACCTCTAATGCAATAAACCTGCACACTGGGCTGACCAATCTCCTTTGTTGTGAATGATAAGACCTACTTTTCTCAATCAGACTATAGACTAACAAAAATTCACCCAACAGTCTACAACCCAACCTTTTCTATAACCAGCCCAACCTTGTCTACAATCAAACTAGCCATACCTATAACTCATCAAATTCTAACTTTAACCAACCTACAAACTATCAACCTTCACCAGAACTACAACCTGAGTTTGTTACAATGATAATAGATCGAATAGCTAGATTATAGTCAAAACATAGGCCATCTATTTATTATATCCATGATCAATCAAACATTACTTACAACCAACCAATGCCCTATCATCATCTATTTAATTATTATCATTCCCAACCAACAACCTACCAATATCTATATTCCCAATCACCCCAACCTTGTCAAATCTTAGGCCATTTCTCCCAACCATCATATCAACCTCAATCTACCTTATTAACCCAATTAATTTCATCACCCTAAACTGATCAACCAACCTATCAATCAACTTATCAACCCAAAAAAAAAATCTCTTATCAACCAAATAGCCTCTTCAATCCAACCAAATAACTTACAAATAGTTTCACACCCTAATGTGATAACTGAGACATTGGTACACCCTCTTATGGCCCTTAGTAAACCTATAACTAAAGAAACTATAATAACACCAACCTTAACCAATCCACTTGTTGACCAAGTAGAACCTTTAAAATTTTCCTTATAAACCATAATTAAGGAAACCAAACAATCTTGTCCACTTCCCCTTTTAGTGAATCAAAGCCAAACAAAATCATTTGACACTTGTGAGGTGCACACAATCAATGTTGTTATTGATAAACCTATTACTACTACTTCTTCCACCTCACTCATTGAAGTGGTGGAATCACTTCCCATTATTTTGAATGACTAAAAAAAGGAATAAACCACTTCCTTCCTTTCACTTGACACCATTGCACCTTCTTCCCCCACCACAGACTCACCTACTCTTCCTTCTGAAATCATTCATTTAGTAGAGGTCACCTTATCCAATCCATCTATGGAAGAAACATATTTTCTAAATTTTGAACTTTTCACAAAAAACATAGATGGGGAAACCATTACCTCTTCTCCACCCATGGTTTTATTCTTTGAAATCAATTATCAAGGAACCAAACCTATCTACAAACCCTTTTCTAGGCTAGTATAAATCCTAGAGTTCACTTCTCAACCCAATCTCGATAGAGCCACTTTCTAGCATCATCTTGACCTCCTATAACAAAACAAAAAATAACACTTAGCTTCACTTAAATACACACTCAAACCTATCATTACCTCAACCCCATGCTCAAATACTCCATCCTCCAAAACCATAAGGGAACCATCCAACCCACTTATGTCTAAATTTTTTAAATACCCTTACACCTCTTTAACTAAACCCATCAAGAATTTAGGACTACTTCCTATTCCTAGAATAGCTCACCAACCTTTGAAATTGGACCTAACTCGATCAAGCCCATCAAATAAAATTTTGACTAAACCTATTAAAAGGGTAAAATATCTTAAACCATCTCAAAATAGACCCATTCCCCTCCCTTCTCTCAAATTTTCTAATTCCAAACTAACCAAGCAACCTAAACCTAACCAATCTACTAAAACCATTCCACATCCAATGACTTCCAAGGTGAAGCCTACTCCAAAGAAGGCTACCACTCTAAAGCCCAAAAATATATCACCCTCAATGCCTTTAATTGAATCATATTCAACAATTTTACAAAGGTTTTTTAAAACCTCCTTCTTAACCTTACCACCTCTCAAATGTTTCCAACCTATTAAAACTTTTGACCCTTCACATCCTTAACCAAAATGGTTTCATTCTAGCTTAGTCTATGCATACCATAGGACCCCTAGACATGACATAGAGCATTGAAAATATCTCCAAGAACTCATCCAAAAATTATATGAGGATAATATGTTATCACATGAACATCTTTTAACCAAGCCAGCCAAACCTAACTAACAAACCAAAACTACCCCACCACCCATAACTTTTGTAGTAAAAATTAATTTTAGGAAGGCTCCCAAAACTAAAAACCTATCACCTCTAACACCTTTGCATGAATCCTAATCAACCATTTTACAAAGTTTATTTCAAACCTCATCCTTAACCTTACCACCTATCAAACGTTTTGACGCTATCAAAAATTTTGACCTTTCATGCCCAAAACTATCAGGGTACAATGACCACCATGTATGCTCTTACCATATGATACTTGGCCATGATACGAAACATTGTAAGGCTCCTAAAACCATTATCCACTAAATATATGGCAAGGATAATATGTTATTAAATGAACCTCCTTTGAGCCTATTACCAACCCAACCATCAACCAAACCTACCCAACACTTGCATATTTCCCTATTCTCACCTAAGAGTAAGGAGGGACTGAAGCAATTATTTAAACCAACACATCATTCTATCCACACCATCCATAGGGTTACGTACTCTCAGGTCCAACAAAAGGATAAGGGAAAGGCTAAAGTTTCCATTACATGGACATGCCCTTCAAACCCTCAACATTCTAATCGAACCCAACCACAAACACCTTCATTTTGGGATCCTTTTCCCACCCATGCAAAAAAGTAAACTAGGGGAACTTTCCTTCCATAAGGCTTTAACCATTTATTAACTTCAATCATACCTTAACCATTAACTGAACTAACCCTTGGCTTTTTTGCCTCAACCTATCAACCAAACCTATCCATCAACCCAACTTGAACCAAGTGGTATATCGAATTGGGGAAACCCATTTGGACACCACCTAACCTATTTGGGATATAAATTTTCCCATCAAACCATTAGATATTACCCATCTCCATCAAACCTAACCAACTTTACCTCAAACCTAAAGACTTTGATATTGGAGACCTCATCCTGAAGTAAAACTAACATGTGACCAACATGGAGAAAATTAAAATGGGGCAAGCTTGATTTTAATTGTCTTAGACCCTACATCATTACCCATAAGTATGGATCATAAGGTTATCATTTGTCCTCTTTCGAAGGTAAACCAAAACCTTAGTCTCTTAATGCTTCACATCTATGTCTATTTTTTTGTTAAATAAGGATCAAGTTCACTTATTTATCTAACTTAAGCTCATCCCTTGATTATGAGATTTCAACCTTCACCCACCTTCTTCTTCCCTTTTTAAGGAAAATTGATTACAACATAAAACCATGTGATTAACTGTCATAGTCATGGCCTAATCCTAAATATGGGTACCATGGCTCTACCTATAACATGGTTCACATGGATAATTTTCATCTCTAACATGATGGAATCCCATGGTCATTGTCTCCCAAAAACACAACCTTTCACATATCATTGACCTTCTTATGTAATTTTTCTCCCTCGTAAAGGTAAACCTCTTAACCTAATTAAATTGGTCCATGTCTAAACACATTTCATCCTTCAAAATTTAACTGGGTCAATATCTTAAGTATTGTAGACTACTCCCTCAAACAATAGCTACCCAAAAATAAAATAAAATTTGCCACATGTAAGGTAGACTGCTCCCTTGAAGGATAGCTATCAAGAACATTAAAACAAAGCCAATAAGCTTAGACCAATCCCTTGAAGGATGGCTGAGTTAACTTTGTTAAAAGTAGAGACATTTCATGGAAGCTTCCATATCGATCAAATTCCTGTATACAAAAATAAATCAAAAGACCCACTACCATAAAAAAAATCTACAACCACAATCAGCTTTCACATGTAGACTTTCCACATTGATTATTCTACATCTGGCATATAATATGGACTTGTCTATTACCATTCTTAGGCCACCTATAAAAAGGGAAAAGTGATTCACATGAGGTTATCATACATATGACCTATTACCCTTCACACCACCTATCACCCATCTTCCCTTTTGACTATTTGTAAATCAAGATATTTAGAGCTTACTTGACATTCCATGATCATGAAACCTTTTTTATCAACTAACGACCACTCATGCATAGCATTTGAAAGGATTATATTCATTAAGTTGATCTCACTTTAGGCCTATTTTTAGTCTTTATCAAAAATAAAGCATTAGGCCTTATTCTTATCTTAATGTGTAGGGTTGATGTTTTCACCATGACTTGTACCATCCAACATTGCAACAACAATGGTCATTTCTTTTACATTAAGCAAGATTAAAACAACCATAACCATACCAATCATAACTATAACCATAACATTCATAAGTATCCACACAACCTCAAGCATAATAACATTTTACCAATAATATCCAACACATTACCCTCCTATTCCTACCATCCCATTGCCACAAGATCTAAACATCAGACCCTAACCATTGGTAGTGTCTACTTGAGCATGGAAGTCTTTTCTTTTATACCAACTAAGAGTCTTTCCATAACAAGGGAAAAACTATATGATCCAATTGTATCACCAATATCCTTGACCACATAGCTCCCTAATACCAAGGCCTCTTCTAAATGGGACCCCACATCTATAGTTGTAAGCAATTAGGGCACAAGATACAAATATGGCCACCATTTGTCTAGCCTACCCATGTAGCTCTTGGGTCAAGCAAGGTCCATCCTCTATTGCTCACCACATTGCTAACTTCCTTACTTGTAGAATCTCCTTGACCATCAAATAAATTATTTGTAGGTTATCACTTTGATACTACCCTTAAAACTTGGCTTGTAGTCATGGTGAACCTTGGCCACAGTGACTCTACAAATCCAAATAGAACCCCACCTCCTAAAACTTAGCTCATAGTGGTAGACACTATCTCTAAACTCTTACCATAACACAATTTTAGAAGGTGAAACCTCCTCATAAAAGCACCTCTTCTTTAAATTAGCTCCATTGAAGATTTTTTATGGTACTTGGCATTGTGTTCCCTTCTAATTTATCCTACCTTACCCATTTGTATCTCTCATCATACTAAATGTGGGATCATTGTGGTAACTATTTACTAACCTATCCCATTCACTTTCATTGACACCTTCACCAAAACCCAAAATTATTATTTTACCAAACCTTCTCCCTCAGGGTAGCCAATTTGAACACCACTCATCCAAACCTTGTTGAACTACATTGGCCTAATGTCTATGGACTATGTAAGTGCTACTCTAGGGGCAACTCAACCACTAACAACTAATTCCCATCCCTTTTATTCTTCTAACTCATTTTTGCTAGCAGTGCCTCTTATTTAGGGTGTCTTACATTAAGAAATATTTGAATTCTTTCTTCAACGTCCTTATGTTTTAACACCATCTAATACTTCATCTTAAGTCTTTCCCCCATTATTGGGAGAGCTACATTGGCTTGGGGTCTTTTTAGACTATGTAGGTAGCACTTAGTTATTGAGGTCACCTCAGCCACTTCCTTTACTTTCTTTACCCTTCTCAGCTAAAATCTCTTCCTCCACTTCTCTACCTATATCCTAACCATCTCCCTACCTCCATCTTGTCAATCTCTTTCAATAACATTTCTAGCTTGTCAATCTCTTTTAACACAAAGGTTGACAACATTCCCCATTCACCCCCCTTACCTCCCATAATGCTACCACTTACTCTGCTTCATTGGCCTCCCCATCATCTTTCCTCATGCATGCTTCATAGCCCACATCCCCACCCACATTTTACATTTTATGCCTCTCTTTCACCTTATTACCAACCTTGCCCTTTATCCCCTTTAACTTCTTTCTCTGTCCTCATCATCTCTCCTCACCCTTGGCTATTTGTCATACCCCCTTCATCACTCTCTTTTTCTCACCCACTCCACATCATATTGTGTATCTTACAAGATTTTTATTTCTTCTATTGATGCACTTTTTCTTTACATGTACCACCACTCTTTACCATTTTACTACTCTTCCCATCATACCCATTTTCCATTATTCTTGTTTGCTTTTTTCCATCCTTTTTATCTTCCCCTATTCCCTCCATAACTAGTTTCTCCTTGGGTATTTATCCTTTGAAAATTAATCCATAATTGACATTTTATTCTTATCTCTTATGGCTTATGGCCCTTTTTACATTATCCTTTTCCTCTTTCCATCTCGATACTCACTTATCTTTTGCATCTGTGTGAGTATCCATGCTTTGTATCCCTACTTAAATTCTTCCTTTTTGTTCTTATCATCTCTAATCTTCATCCCTTAGTTTCATCTCACTCCCTTTTATTTTGTCCCCCTATTTCTTCACCACCTCACCATTTTTTATCTTGTCAATCTCTTCTAACAAGCTGATTAACACCTACCTTCTCTCTTCACTTTCTTATCCACCCATATTTTGCTTCCCCTCATTCTTCACCCCTTTCCCATTTTCCATCCCATTCTCATTTCCAAACCCACCATCTACTTTGCTTCGTTATTCCTTTCCTTGCATATCATCACCCATGCTTACTTGGTCAAGATACCATCTACTTCTTCCCTCTCCGGTCATACTCTTTGTGTCCTCATTTCACTCCTTTTTTCCTCATGTTTCATTTTTTTCCATTTATTTCCTTGTTTTTCATTTTTATCACCGAACTATTTTCTCTTTTATCTTTTTTATACTTTTTTTCAAACCTTTCATGGCCACCCATATCCCTCATTCTCCCCTTACCCTTCATTATTGTTACACTTCTCTCCCCATCCTTTTCAATTCTCTAATCTATCATTCTTTAGTGCATCTCTCACCCCCAATAGTCTACCTTTTATTTTTGTTCTCTTTTCTCTATTTCATTTCATTTTTTTGGTCTCCTTTAATGCCCTTCCTTGTTCTTCCTGACCTATATGACCATGTATGGATTCGTAAATGCTTCTCCACCTTCATATTTATCTACAACCTCATTTTTTCTCTTCATCCATCTCTTAGTCCACCTTTACCTCATCACTTATTGGATCTCCCTTATGTTCTCCAATTTTACCTTCACCTCTTTAGAGTGCAGTCACTATTTGCACTACTTCTATGTACACCTCCTTATCTACTTCCTTGTATCCTCCACACCCTTGCCTTAATGCACAAAATTTGGTTAGGTTCATTACTTTAGTAGCATCCATTTCTTCCTTTAATGCCTTTGTATGTTATGCTCAGACTCTCTTTTTTGTCCCTCTCCAACTACTCCCTTCACCGTCTACCCATTGTGATCATGATACGGCCTCCAAGGTCTTCTACTCACTTTTGGTATACCATGAGATATATACCAATCCTATGGCTCTATAAAACAATTGGCTAGGATCATGGGCTCATATGACCAACCAACAAACTTGAGTGTTGTTCATCCATCGAGATGAAAATTCCTTCCCCACCTCTTATGATCTTACCTATTTTAAACCCCTTTTACTCTGACCTTCGAAGATATTAGAATCAAAACTAAAACCACCTTCAAATGGAAGATTTAGGATACCCACATGGGGATGATAGCTACACCCTCTCATATGCCCTAACCTTGTAACCAATAATTTCCTTTGATTCTCCCTTTCAGACTTTATCTTCTCACATATATAAATCTTAAAAAATAGTGAGCACATATAGGCATTCTTTTTCTTATGTCAAGAGGTTGATTATAGTAGAAAGTACTTACTTCAAATATTTCCATGAAGTTTAGTATGACAAATCTTAGATTAGCTAGTTAAACTAACCAAAGGATTAGTTGCAAATTGGAATGACTTATCAAAAAAAATTGTTAACCATTTCTCATATAGCATAGAACATGAATAGAATATTGTTGACTTGTGCAAAGCCAAACAACATGATGGTGAAATTTATGTTACATATCTACAAAGGTGGAGGGCATTGGTAGGCTGATTTCAACATAACTTGCCAGACAAATAGTTGGTTGATATATTTACACAAAATTTGCATCCTAAAGTCACTCATAATATATGATTAGCTTGTACTAAATCATTTGAATAAATTATTGACAAAGGAGTTAAAATTGAGAAGGCTCTTATTGTCAAAGGTCTTGTCAAGATTTGTATGAAAGGTTAGACATCTAATCAGACTAATCACTGATTCAAATGGTTGCATAGGACAAGCCTAAGGGCATTCACAAAAATAAGAACATGGTTGGAAATGGAGTACTGAAGCAAGGCACATACAAATGGTGTAGGCCATGCCTCCCCCAAATCCACCACCTACTTTACAGAGACAACCCCCATGAAGGATATTTCATAACAATTTTAAGGTCTTTAGCAAGTTAGGAGAGTTAGTTGAAATAGTGTTACAAAAGCTCATCACAACTAATTTGATTATATGGCTAGTATCAAGACCATTTCCTTAATATCAACCAAAACTAGATTGGTAAAAAGAAAATGAATGGTGAAACTTCCATCATGTTTTTGGTCACGGTACATATCATTGCATCTAATTATGACACATTATTGAAGAATTTATCAAAAGTGGTGAACTAGAAATTAAGTTGGCCCCTAATCAGGACACAAATTAAGATATAGGAATCTACAAAGACCCCTTTCCTTGACATAATCCACCACCATCAAGAAATAATCAAAACCAAGGTCAGAATTAAGGATAGAGGTAAAATTAGAACCAACATTAGGGTCAAAATTATAATGAGCATAATTAGGATCATAATACCCATACTAATAATATGGCTTATAAAAACATACTTTATGACTATAATAATATTGTGGGGTACATTTTTGCTACTCACATTATAATTGTTACTATGAAACCACATAGATAATCTCATGTTCCTTGTAGCATAGGACCCATCATTATAGGGTCAACACCCTCTCCCCCTAGTAATATCACATTGAGTTCACATAATCATGTTGTAATTTTGTTTAAATGGGTTACTAGTTTTGAACATCAGAACCCTTATAATTATAAAAGATCTTCATCAACTCAAAACTATAAAAATATAGTTAGACACCTATGATTCATCATCTAAGGCCCTTCGCCTTCCTCTTATAATTATAATGACTCCTTGCCACCTCTAGGTTGTACAGTCACAACTAGATGCTTGCAAGTTACCATTCAGGGCCCTTCACCCACTTCTTCCATGAGACCTAATGAGAACATTATGTTTATGGTTTTAAAGCTGAATAGTATGCCAACAAAGACTAAACTAGCTCAATCCACAATCAAAAATCCTTATAGTTTAATAGATCAATTAAACAAAACCCATGCATAGATTTCCATATTAGAACTCTTGCAGACATATGATGTCCATAGAACTATTATGAATAACCTTTTGAAAAAATCTATTGTGCCTAATGATATTGACCCTGATCAGTTTTAGAACCTAGTTGAACATTTGTCTTCATTTTGGCAAATCACATTTGATCAAAAAGACATGTCCACTCTTGGCCCAAAACACAATAACCCACTATATTTTGAGATAATCATTGTGGATCATAAGATCAAGTGGGTTCTTATAGATAATGGTTTATGTATGAACATCATATCTCTCAAATTGGTATGATGATTGGGATACATGGATAAAGACATTAAACTAAAGACTATTATAATCAAGGCTTACGACAATGTTGAGAAAGAGTCTTTAGGTATAATTTAGTTACTAGTCATGGCTGGGTCCATTTATCATCACACATTATTCCATATTATGGATATTGAACTTCCTTATTACATACTTCTTGGTCATCCCTATATTCATGAAGTACAGGTAGTCCCATTTACTCTTCACCAGTGCCTTAATTTCCCCATGATGAGATCAAGGTTACTATTCCCACTGATCAATAGCCATATCAATATTACAAGCATCTTGAAGCTGATTTTTATAATTATAAATATTATATAAGTTTTGAGTTTTTTGTGAAGAATAACAAAGCCATCATTTTCCATCTATCTTTGTTTAATTATATTGACCCTAGTGATCTAGATTCTACTTCGGCCGATCCATTTCCTAGGTTCTCACAAAATAGGTTATTATTAAATATGTGGGTATTTCCACATAATATATTAAGGATATCCTCCAATTTAAAAATTTCATGAATCCCTTTAGTCATTTGGAAAGCCTAAAACATCCAAAACTCCTAATAGACCCAGCCAAATTTGGCAATCAAAGAAGAAACAACCAAAGCCACCTATGGTTTTTGAACCTATGTTCATAATATATTAAGGATGTCTTCCATATTTAAAAATTACATGAATGCCATAAGTCATTTGAAAAGCCTAAAACATCCAAAACTCCTAATGGACCCAACCAAATTTGGCAACCAAAGAAGAAATAACCAAAGCCACCTATGGTTTTTGTACCTACAATCACTCCAAAGAAAGATCGAGAGGCTTTTACTGAGGAAGATTGGTTATATTCTAAAGGCCTTGATAATTACTTTTAAAATCTAAAGTATCCTATCCCTAACTAGATAATGGATCATCTTGACTATATAGAGAAAGGCCTTAGCCCACAAGTGCAAGGAATATTGGAGCCCTTATCAATTGGGGTTATCAATTAGAATCATGGTCTTGGATTTATACCACTAGAGCGTGACCTCATGACTTTTGATAGTGACTCTTCTGAAGTGACTAGTGACAAAACTCCTAGTAGTGACATATCATCCTATTATAGCCTTTTCGATGAGCTTGTTGACTCATATTTATTTGATTCAAATGCCATATTAACCATAACTCCCATTGGAGCTTCCCATCTTGAAGCAAGAACCTATCCTAGTGGTGCTTGCCTTCATGAAGTAAGACACTATATCTTTACCATTAGAGCTTCCCATATTGAAGCAAACCCTCATTTTTCCCTATGCCTTTACCATTCTGAACTCATAAATTGAGACTAGAAAAATTTGATCATATGCCTTAATGAGTTTCAAAATGAAGAATCAATTATAGAATACATGGGCCTATGAGATGGATTGCCTATTGGCAATCACAAATAGGGCTTTGATTTTTCATTAGATATTTCTACCTACTTTGGAGATAAGGCAAACTTTCCTGGTCATAATAAAGAATAAACATCGAGCTCTTCAAGTGAAAACCTCTTTGAGGCACTCAATGATCAGAAAAAAAGTAAATAAAAAGATAAGCCTTTAAGTGAAAACCTATTTCAAGAGATCCTATGTGGGAAATTTTTTTCATCCCCTTAGGACACAGAAGGTCCATCTATCTCAAGTTCCATATCCAGTACAATCATTTCTTCAGAACAACATCAAATGTTTAAGCATCTTGCTCTTGAGTTTCTAAAGGTTTTTACTATTTGGCCTTACTTGAGATGGAAAATTATGATTTTTCATACTATCTAGATCTTTGAGAGGAACAACAAGAATATATGGTAGAATAAGATGATCACAACCATACTTTTCCTACAATTTTAGAAGATGGATCCACACTTCTTATAGAAAACACAACAAAAGTGAACTTGGGAACCTATGAGGATCCCAAAATTGTTTATCTTGAAGCTTTCCTTACTGAAGCAGAATGTGAGCATATTATATCCATTCTTAAATATTATAAAGACATTTTTTCATGGGCATACTCCAACATTCCAAGCTTGGACCTTGATTTGGTTTTACATCACCTTGTTGTCCATCCCAATGCCAAACTAGTCAAGCAAAAATTTAGAAAGATGCATTCCTACATCACCCTATTAGTTAAAGCTAAACTAGAAAAAAAAATTAGGAGCTAATTTTATTAGACCATTGGATTACTCTGAATGGGTTTCCAACATAGTCTCAGTAAGTAAAAATACCTAGGGTATATGTATTTATATTGATTTCTAAGATATCAATAAAGCATGCCCTAAAGATAATTCTCCTCTACCTAACATCGACATGATCATCGACTCAATTGTTGGGTACGAGATGCTATCCTTAATGGATAGATTTTTTTGTTACAATCAAATCAAGATAGCTCTTAAAGACCAACACAAGACTCTGTTCACCACTCTGTGGGGGAAATTTTGTTACCAAGTATGACATTTAGCTTGAAGAACATTGGAACAACATATCAATGCATAATGACTATCATCTTCCATGACATGATGCATGACATTATAGAGGACTATGTTGATAATATACTAACAAAATCATGAACAAGAGCTAGACATCCTAATGTTCTACAAATAATCTTTGAGAGGCTTCATGAACACAAAGTATACTTGAATCCTAATAAATGTGTATTTAAAGTCATATCCGGGAAATTGATAGGGTTAATTGTATCAAAATGGGGGATTTAAGTTGACCCTACAAAATTCAAGGCTATTTTGGAAATACCTCCACTTAACAATCTTAAATAGCTACAAAGCCTGTAAGGAAAGATCCAGTCTATACGTAGGTTCATTTCTTAATTAGAAGATAAGTGCCACCTATTTACTCATATTTTGAAGAAAGGGGTAACATCTCAATGGGATGAAAATTTGTAGATAGCATTTAAAAATCTTAAGACATACTGGCCAATCCACTAATCTTAAGACTGCCAACACAAGAAAAACCATTGCTTCTTTATATATCAACCACAAAACATGCATTGTGGGAACTTTTGGCCTAACATGATGATCATGGTGAGTAACATGATCTTTATTATTTAAGTTACATGATGATGGCTTATGAACATAATTATATGCCTATTGAGAAGTCATGCTTAGCTATGGTGTTTGTTACTAAAAAATTATGACATTATATGCTAAATAACAAAACTATTGTCATCGCTAAGGTGGATCTTCTCAATTTCCTCTTATCTAAAGAATCACTTCAATGATGCATGGCTAAATGGATTATGCTCCTAAGTGAGTTTGATATTGAGTACTAGAATCAAAAGGTAATCAAAGGGCATGTAATTACTAACTAACTTGCAGAAGCTCTTATCGAGGATACTTAACCTCTCAAGTTTGACATTCTAGATGATTCTATCATGATGATAGAATAAGCACCATAGGAATATAAATAGTGGATGCTCTATTTTTATGGATAATTCACATCCCATGGATCTAGAGTTAGCATATTGTTGATCACACCATAGGGGGATTTGATTCCCAAATCATTCCATATATAATTTCATTGTATAAATAATATGGCTGAATATGAGGCATTGATTGCAGGAATTTGACTTGATTTATAGTGGGATATTCAAATCTTAAAGGTATATGGATATTCATAGTTGATCATCAATCAGACCACTGATCAGTATCAAACAAGAGATGGCAAGCTTATTCCTTACAAGCGAATTATCGATAACCTCAAAACACATTTTAAATATCTATAATTTAAACACGTTCTAAGAGAAAATAATAAATCCACTGACACAATGGTGATGATTGGTTCCATGATTCAAATAGATGATAGTGCTAAGAGTATCAATTTTTTATTAAAAATCTTATTTAGCATGTACATGTTATAATGGATTCAAAGAGGGTGTACACCATTGTTGGTCCTAATCCCCCACCTAAGCTACCATGGTGGCAAGAATTTTATAACTATTTCTATAGTCATGTGTTCCCCATCATGTTAGGTTGTGGAGCTAAAAGCTTCAACTGTTGCAAACATGGAGGAGGTTGATGAGTTACAGGGAGACCAGCATTGGCAGAGTATAGTGCAGAAGGCAACTGACATCGGTAGGTGTGAACTGAAGGGCAGTCGGCATCAGCAGGAGGTCGGCCAACGTCGGTCACCTCCAGGCAGACAGGGACCTATGTCGGTCACCTGTGGCGGTTCCAGAACTGTTTGTTGCACGAACAGTTAGTTCATTGAACCGAGTGTTTGCATGTTAAGGGCTAATTATAGTCTCAAGATGCGTGTCTAATTATTGTAATTAGAGGTCTATTTTTGTATGCATGGGATCCTATTTAAAAACCCATGAGGCATGTATTGTAATCAAGAAGGCAAGTAAAAGCATTGAAGCAAGGAAGCAAGGTCAAGGAGATCTACAAGGTGTAAGGTCAAGGAGATCAGCTGAAGCATTCAAGGAGGAGATAACAACTCAGGTTGTTGAGTTGGTTGTGGTTGAGCAAGAGAGAGAGGGAAGAAGTCCTTGAGGTGTGGCAAGCCTTTAAGGTGGAAGAAGAAGTGGCATCTTTTTTATTTTATTTTCTTCTAAGAGTATTTAATACAAGATTGTGTATTGTCTCTCAAATTCTTTGTTGTTTCAAGTTTCTAGTTACTTAATCATTCTGGTATAATTTCGTGTTTAATTGCTTATAAGAAAGGTAATCAATTGTGTTTCCTTGGAGGGGTTCCTAACACATCAAACCTTCCAACAACCAACAAAAACTATTCCTTCATCCTTTAACCCATTATACTCTCCTAGGAAACATGATTTATCATAAAGGCTATGATGGAATGCTTCTTCATTATTTATCTCTGGGAGAATCCAAGCTGACACTAAAAAAGGTTCATGAAAGAATGTGTGGGGCTCACACCAATGGTGTATTTCTAGCAAAGAAACTCCTTAGAATAGGGTATTATTGGACCAAAATGGAGACTAATGCTTGCAAATATGTAAATAAGTATGTTTCTTGTCAGCAGCATGGCAACTTGATAAATGCACCTTCTTTATCACTACAACCAATCACAACACCATGGTCATTTTCAACATGGGGTCTCAATCTCATCAAAAAAATTAACCCAACATCTTCAGATGGCCATAAGCACATTTTTATGGCAATTGAGTATTTTACCCAATGGATTGAGGCTATTCCTCTAACTTATGTTACCAAGAAGCAGATAGCCAAATCCATTCATTACCATATCATCTGTCGATATGACATCCCAACCTGTATTATATCCAATAATGGTGGATCTTTTGTGAACCATAATTTAAAATATCTTTATGTAAAATTCAAAATCAAGCACAAGAAATCAACTCCATATGACCTGTAAGGCAACAGATAAGCTAAGGCATCAAATAAAACCAGTGTAGTCATCTTAAAGAAGATTGTCAATGACACCACCTATAAGGCACTTACAACTCTTTCTTGCCCTTTAGGCTTATATAACCAATCATCAAACCCCAACTAGAGCCACTCCATACTCCCTTGTTTTTGGAATTGAATCTATTATCCTAATTGACATTGAGATACCATCATTACAAATATCACTGGAGCATATTGAATATGATGAAGACTATAGAGCCTCACTATTAAAAGAACTAAAAATTCTTGATGGTAAGTGTTTGGCTACCCTAAAAAACTTGTAGGATTATCCTAATAGGTTACAGATAAGCTATAACAAGTGTATTCTCCCTCGAGAATTTGAGATTGGTGACTTGGTTTTGAAAGAGAACCAAAAGAACATAAATGTTGAACACAAAAAGAAAGGTAAGTTTTAGCCTAATTGGTTGGGATCCTATATTGTCATGATGAACTATGGATCAGGGGCATATTGACTAACTAAACCTAATGGTGAATAAATTCTAGATTCCATGAACATTGTACACCTTAAGAGGTTCTACGCATGAACAACTTTGAACCATTGTTTACAAAACCCCAGACTTGGGGGAAACTTATGCTGAAGTAACATTATCCCACCCTTTTATCCTACCCTAAACACATTTTATACTACCTTGATCCACTCTTAATGATTTGGATAGTGAAGGCTTTGATATAATTGGCACTTTGAACACATTTCACCTTATCCTAGATTGTTCTCCTTGAGAACCATATTCTTTTTTATGTCTTGGATAAGTGGTAAGCTTGAACACTTTTAATCCCTTGACCAATTATGATCTTGATTATGTCTCATGAACATTATGAACATCCTCAATGTTGGTTATATAAACTAGTTCAGCTCGAACAGTATTTTGTAGCTTCTTCAATAAACAAGTGAGTAAGAGCATCTTTTTAGTTCCAGACCTTTGTTGCACAATTACAGATAGGTGAATGCAAATACTTCTTTGGAATTACTTCATGTTATATATTTTTCTATATTACATTTATTGTTTTTTAAAATAATTTGTTGTCTTATTAGGATCCTCGCTCTCATCAATTTATGAGCATGGGTTGTTCCAATCAACTTAGCTATTTTATTAAAACCTCTACTCTTGGATGTGTATCTCCTTGACTAGATGGTCCCACCTTGTGCATATTTTATCTCAAAAACACCAAAAACACTGGAAATACTTTAAAAATGCCAAGCATCAGAACATGATCCAAAAAAGAACAAAAACATTGTCTCATGATTTTGTACATTTATACATTCCCATCACACCATGCTACGCTCTTACCATTTTTCAAGAAAAGAAACACCAGTTCATCTTGTCCCACGTACTTGCCATTTTAAAAGATCATTCTTTCTCATCCCATCAACTTGTTGTTTGCAAGACCATTATCATTTGTTTCTCATATCTTCCATTTATTCTATAACATCAATCATGTCGGTCTGCTCATCAATTTTCTTCTATCTTGTTTCTTGGGAGAACTACATGTGTCTTAAAGTTCATGTTGGAGCATGCATCCATAGAACTATATAGGCAACATCCACTTGTCTTGTACATCTGGAGTTAGCTCGGCCAACCCCTTCATTTTCTTCTCTTACCCCATCTTTTATGTCATTGTTTCTCTTTTATTAAGGGAATAATTTTTATGTCATTGTTCTTTGTTATGTTGTGGTGGAAAGTAATGCATCTACCACATGTGCATAAACATTTGTATTTAAACCACACTAACTTGGTTTTTTTTTTATTTGTGTGTGTTTATTTATGTTTTCTTAGTGTTTTTTTGTGCTTTCACACCTCTCCTTTTATTTCTTCTCCTTTTCTCTTTTTATTACTTCTTGTCTCATCTTGGTCTTGTGTTTCCCAGTATGTTTTTGCTTATCTCTTTTGTGTTTCAGAACATCTTGATGGTCCACATGGATCTTGATTATTTATATCTTGGTATCATGTCGTTAAGATGTTCTTGTTTTTTTATTTTTAAAAATTTTTATTCCTACTGAAGTCTTGATTGATCATATCTTGATTTCAAGTTAGTTAATTTATGTTTATCTTTGTCTTTGTCTTTGTTCATTTGTTTAAATGTAAATATTGGTTTTGATCATTATTTTACCATTATTCTTGGTTATAGATATTCACATTTGAACTAGATCAATGCAATTAGAATATTATGTCATTCTAAGTTATTCATACTTATGATGCCTAATTCATTTTGCTATAGCAAGAACTTTGTGCTCAGGTCTTAAAGTCTTAATGTAAACATAAACTCCAATGAATAGTTCTCAAATACACTTTGCAGAACCTAGGCTCATGCTTTGGAATTAGGCATCTAGGTAACATGCATTTTAGCACTCGAATCTATGCTTAGACTTTCATCTCTTTGCATACATTTTGAGTCTAATCAATTCTTGGTCATTTTTCTTCATCACTCATTCCATTCTCTCCCAAACTTTGGTGAACTACATTGGCTTGGCATTCATGTTGGAACATGATTCCATGGAACTATGTAGGTAGAATTCAATTTATATTGAGTTCAACTCAGCTATCTACATTCTTCTTTTCATCTCTCGCATCACTTTGTGCATTCTCATATACATGGTTTTATATGGCTTTCTAAGTCATTACACCATCGCATGTACATTTTCACCCACTCACTTTAACCTATCTTTTGGGTTATATCCTTGAGTTATTTTACTTGAAAATTTCCCAAACTAGGGCACAACATCTGAACAACCTTATAATCAAATCAGCTCTATAGGGGCAAACCATTATTTATTCTTTATCAATGATCAAAATTATCCCTCTTGGGGAATTTTTTTTTTTATCATGATCACATTTGCTCTATTGGAGTACCTCTTATTATCTTCTCTTTGGAGACCCCATTTTAGTGGTGCTTCCCTTCTTGAAGTAGAATGTTCTCTCTTTTACTCTAATTTCAAGCTCTCCACACTACTATCCACGATGACAATATTTAGTGTGCAACTTGTCTCAAGATTGATCAATGTTGTAAACATGCAGCTTGTACTCTAAAATTGGGTATGTTTAAAGTGTGTTCCTTACATTTATGGATTATATCTTTCCCATTCCACCCATCTCCTGGGGCCCATTATACCCCTAATTATATTTTGATCATTGATGATAATCATGTGTGCAAGCATTAGCTCATCTAGATGTGATCTATTCTATGGGTTAATCTCTCACTTTCTCTCTCTTTTTGAGAATCCATCCTTCTCTTTCATCCTAGTATGTCCTCTTGAGTGGGCATCATGGGTCTATTTCAATTTATTCTTGACAACTATTTTTTTGAAAAGATGTTGCTTTGCTTGAATGTCTCGTTATGCCTTCTCAAATAGGTGTAAAATGTAGACATCCAATTCCTAACACTTTTTGGGTTGAAATTGTCAGTCTTACTCGAATTACACTCAAATGCACATTTTAGGCTAAAATCCATAAAACACCCTAAATGGTTCAAACTTGTCATTTATAAGTGCCAATTTAGGTCAAAGTATTCCTAAATGGGGCAATGCAATTTATGAGCCAGCTAACTTTGATCAATTCATTTCGAGTCAAAATGATGATTTTGTCTTTTTGTGCTCTAGATCACTCTTTTATTTTAATTCATTGGTACATATCACGTACCTTTTTTTTATGTTGGAAACATCCTAAATGGGAATACGATTCCAATGCATCTAATGTCACCTTCCAATTCTTCCTGAGTCAAATTATGACCAAGTAATATGACTTTCTAACCATTTTGATTAATTGTGCACCAATTTTTAAAGAATTGCACTAAACTTGATTAAATTTTTTAAAGCTAATTAATCCAAATTAAGAGCTTAAGTAAAAATTCCATGGAAATTATGGAATATCTCATTATTAGAAATTGATTGTCATTAACTACATCATCAAGTGACATCATCATATAGGGTGGCATCCATAAGCCATAAATGCATAAAATATCAGGATTATCGGTCTCTCATGCCTCATAATGACCCTCCATGCCTCTTAAATTCTCCTCTATCCCAAATATTGATGAACGTATTTATGGATTTTAATTACATAATTGAATTAATCCTCAATCACACATCATCTTAGGATGGCTGATTCACGTTGATTCTAGTCAATCTCAAAAATATATAAATAGAGAGGCCATGAACATCATTTTTAATCTTGATTTTGTGAAAAGTTGTAATGTTAAATTTTTTATACAATCTTTTGTATTTGACCATTGATTTTATATGCAAGTTTCATTGATAGGCTAGTTTAGTGATTTCACATCATAAGCCTAGATTTTGTGGAGTGTTCTTGAGACATTGGAGGAGTTTGCCATCATTATTGATGAAGACAAGGATGTTCGATCAAGAGAGAACATGCTTTTGAATTTTTGAGAATGGATTCACTTGTGAAGGTATAGTTTCTTGTTGTATTTCATTATCATTAACAATTCCTGCATGAATAGATATGCTTAATTCAGTTTGTTCTTATGCATTTTTCTTTTGGTTTATTGGACTAATGTTTGAATAATCATGTTATGTAATCCTCTCTATAAAATTTACCCTAGATTCTTCTAAAAAATAAGTCATGTACACAACTTAAAACATAATATATCCTTGAATGGCAGATTCAATAATGTATCTGTCAATTGTAGTTTTCACCCAATGATCAATCACATGGGTCCAATTAGTATCCAATATACACAATTTTTAGAGATTTTCTTTGTTCTAAGCAAAGTGATCCATTTTTATAGGTTTGAAGTACTACTTCCTAAGCCTTGCCAACTAAAAAGCTAGCAATTCAGTTAACCCACACTAGAAAATTTCATAAATCTTGCCATGGATAAGTTTATCTCTGATTTCTTCATTATAGCCTCCTATTCTTCTAGCTTCTTCCATTGCAAACTTTTGTATCCTTTCATCCAACCATAATTTAAGGTCTCTTTGATTGGGTAACCTTTACAACATGTTTTAATAGTCGACATTCATCACATCATTGTTAACAGTGGTCTTTAAAAACATAATATGTTGAAGGAATGAATTAATAGAGAATGGAAGTTTCACTACAGATTTATTAACCATTATTGTTTGTGTAATTATACAAGTTTCAATCATTTAGAGCATTCATAATTGATAATATAACTCATATACACACAAAGAAGTTACACATAATTATGGGAAAGGTTCCATGCATAGATCACAATTAACACATAAGACTTTCAACGAAAACCATTTAATGATCTTTATTATTGCATTAAAACTCACAATCAATTATCACTCATCTTCTTTAAACTATAGAGTATTTATAGAGTTGTGAGGAGAATCTGACCCTTCACCTTCATGGTCTTTCATTTCTATAATTTAGGGAGGCTTTTCAGCTTATACAAACTTTTGACATTTATGCTGAACCCGTATTTTATAAAAAATAAATATTGTCCCACTCTTGTCACCTTTTGAAGTCAAAAAAATACTTTTGCAACTTAGGCCTCATATGTTACTGGCAATAATTATATCTCTGTATTGGGTCCATAATAGTAAATGAAGGATGTTAACTCATCCCAATTTTATCCTCATATGGGTTTATATAAGTCATGGACATGTTATCAAAACCCAACAAAGAAAATCATTTTAGAATAAATTTAAATACTTCAATTTAGAAAATAACATTGTAAAATTATCATCTACATCAATCCCTAGTCGCTAAGGAAGGATGTTGACTCGTCTTAGCCTTATCCTCCCTCTCATCCTCCTTCTTGTCATCAATAACTAATAAATATGTTAATAACTAATAAATAATGTAATTTGAAATAAAAACAATATACATACATAATTAAAAATGAAAAATTTAAATTTGTTGTACCATGGTCTGTTTATAGCACCTAAAGACTATTAAGATTGGTTTTGAGGGGTGTGGTAATCCTCTTTAATATCATGTTGTGGGGTAGCACAAATGTTCATCCCAACCCACATTATGTAACAACTTAATAATATATTTCCATGGTATGCCTCACTGGCCACATGTGCCTAAGATTTAAAATATGTGTTCAAATTGTAAATAATAATTAAAAACTAATCCTATTTGTTACTTCTAATTTTTATCTTATTTTATTAAGTAAAATTTTCATCTTATTGTCTTCAATTTTTTTGTTATACATATGAGAGCTAATATAAATGCTAATAATAGTATACATAAGAGAACTAATATAAATTCCAAACATGTATAAATAATGCCAACTCCATTTATGATCTATAGGTACACATGTTTAACGTATTCACAAACAATTAGCAAGAATAAACTTTTTTTCTTAGAATGCATTATGAATGGTGTGCAAGGTTGATTACTGATTAGAGACAATGAGAAAAGTTGATTAGAGATAAAGTTGTGAAGTCGTGATTTTTTACAAACTTAGAGTAGGTTAAAGATACGTTTATATTATGGAAGTAGAAGAGGAAATCAGGGTTAAAAGGGAAATTACACTAATTCAATAGAGAAAAAAAATGAAACACTCTAAGAATAAATTTAGAAAGGGATGTTTTGATAAAAGAGATCAAACAATGTGCAAGAAAAAACATAAGACACATTGAGAATTTCGTCAAACAAGTTGCATGCAAGTTATAATTGTGTATCGAAGATGCTATTATGAATTCAATAAAATGTAAAGATGTACAAGACACTGAAGTGACTATCAAGGGTTTCTATAGGTTTCTTTAACATTTGTCATAAGGTTTTCTTTTTTGAGATTTGCAAATTTATTTAATAGTTTTTCTTAAGGTTTTTTTGTAAGGATGTATTGGTTTTTACTAATCTTTTTTCTAAGAATTATATAAATATAAATTAAATTTACATATAAATTTAAAAAAATACATACTTTTGATTTTGAGTTTTGTAAGGGTGACATATATTGTTCTTCTTCGTCCATAAATAAATCTTTTCTTTGTTGATCTGTCTTCCTTCTTGTCCTTACTTTACCCCCAAAACTCTGTGGATAGATAAATATCTCGATGTCCCTTTCTCTAAAAGTTTATGGAAAAATAAAATGGAAAAGATATATGGGCCCTCCCATTTTATGTTTTTAGTAATGCACAACCTATACAAGTTACGTCATATCTACGTCGTAAATATATTATGTCAAAAAATGTCGACAATACAACTTCAACCACGACACTAATCATACCAAAGTTAACAGTGCTACCAAATTTTTATTCTATTTTATTTGAGCTAGTAAGACTTATCCGTTTTGTATGATGGTACGTTCAATGGCGCCCTCCGAGAAGGCACCATTAAAAAAATAATGACAACCTCCTAATTACGAGTTCTTTTTCCTCGCGATTGAGGAATTTAAATGTTGGTTGGGATGATGATTTGATCGGATTTGGTCGGAGGATTGGAAAAGACTAATTAAGAGAGATTAAGTTTTGATAAAGGAATGCTCATCTTGTTGTCTCATTCAACAAATTTTATAAGATTTTATGTTGAGATTATGAAGAGCATGAAATGACTTTTTTTAATTTGACCTGTCTAAGAAGCAACATCGATGACAAAGATTTTGGTTTTTCAAGATGCGTCCATCCCATGTTATTACGAAGACCAAGGATAATGGCCCAGGGTATGATTGATTTTATATGAGTGGGGTGCTAGAGATGGGCACTTATGTCAATAAGACATTATTGAGTTTATTTAAGAATATGATTTATTATTAGGAAGAGTCTTAATGTGAGAGTAATAAGATTTGGTTATTTTATAGATTTAATAATATTTAAAATATAATTGTTATTAATGGAGTTATAGTTTAATTAATGAAGAGGATGATTTATAGGCCATTGTTAAAGTACAAGTTTTTTTAGATATTTTTTATGAAGAGTCAATTAGATAGGATCAGGGTTGTTTCTTAGATGATTTTGATGGATTGGATGTTTTTTAATCGTAACTGTTTAACCGAATTTTGACATACACATATATATTCATATATTCTTCAATATTTCAGATTGCACCCTGTGATTTATTATTAGGAAGAATATTAATGTGATAGTAATTTAAAGATTTCATAATATTTAAAATATAATTGTTATCAAAAGAGTTATAGTTTGATCAGTGAGGATGATGATTTGTAAGCTATCCACCAAAGTACAAATCTCTGTAAATATCTTTTATGAAAAATCAGTCAAATAGAGTCAGGGTCATTCCCTAGATGATTTTGATGGATTAGATGTTCTCTAGTTGTGACTGTTTGACCAAAAATTTAATGCGCGTGCACACACACACACACACATTTTTTCATTATTTCAGATTACAATCAATGATTTAATATTAGGAAGGATACTAATGCGAGAGTAATAGGGTTTGGTTATTTTATAGAATTAATAATATTTAAAATATACCTGTTATCAAAAGAGTTATAGTCTAATTAGTGAGGATGATGGTTTGTAAATCATCCATCAAAATTCAAATCCCTTTAGATATCTTATATAAAGAATTAAATCGGATAAAGCCAGGGTCATTCTCTAGATGACTTTGATGGATTAGATATCCCTCAATCGTAATTATTTAATCGAACAGATACTCAAATTAAAATGTACGCTTAATCCATTATATGTAATCCATTATATGTAATCCAAAATATAAACAAAAATATTGATATCTATATAACTTTAAACTTCCACCTTAAAATATAACTATTTCAAATTTATATTTTTAAAAAATAACTATTTAATCCATTTTTTATTTTTATTATTATTATTATTATTATTATTATTATAAATCTTTGTGACATAAATGACAACATGGGTATGTCCATTTGGTATATAATGTAAAACTGCCTTCAAAACTTTTTTTTTTTAATGTGGAAAAATTGTTATTAATTGGGCACTATGGGCACCAATATTCTATGCATTGGGGCCGTAAATCAAGATTGTCGATGTCTATGTTGTTAGAATTTATAGGATTTTGAGTATTTAGATAGAGACAAACTTAATATGAAAAATCAGCGTTTTTTCACTTATTCAACACAAAATCCATTTAATACTCTCCCCAATCAACCCGCTTTAAAGGAGTATGCATATATAATATTTTTCAAATTAAGTTATTATAATGCTTTATAAACAATTATTATTTTAATAGGTTTTTTAATTTATATATTTTTTAATAAATATAAAGAGGAGCACTTTTACAATTTAATTTATAAAAACCTAATAACCATAATATAAACATTTTTAAAATATATGTAATTTTGATTTTTTAATGATTTCATTATATTTACTATCAAATTTGATATTGAATTTTAAATGATAATGTTGAGAGAAGTCATCTAACATACACGTACTTTTATAATTTTACTTTTAAATTCCCAATAATTATAATACAAACATTTTTATATTATATGTAATTGTTTTGTTTGTTTTGTTTTGTTTTGTTTTGTTTTTTTTTTTTTTTTTTAGTTTTTAGTTTTTAGTTTTTTTTTTCAAATTTTATATTGAATTTTAAATGATAATATGTGTCCATTTAGAATAAATTGTCAAATTAGGCTACAATCGAGGTTTGAGTAAATATGAAGCATAAATTTTTGTAATATATAAAAAAGAAATTATGTAGAAGAGATCCATGTTGTGAGAGTGAAATAAAGCATAAGCTAGAAGAAGCTTTGCACTCAACAACCAAAAGATTGAAATATTAACATTAACATCATTAGCTAAAAACCAATACTTAAAAGATTATGTTATAATTTGGGCACATGCTATCATGAATATAAGTAGTTTTTCCTTGCTTAGTTTTATAGCAAATGTATCTTTTCCCATCACATCAACCTCTTTATCATCACTAAATTTTACTTGACTTTTTATAGATGTATTTAATTTGATAAAAAGATCATATTCACCTGTCATATGATTAGAGCAGCCACTATCTAAGAACCACAAATCTTTTTGATTTTCTTTCACCAAATTGCATGTGAAGAAGGTGGAGTGCTTGGGATCTTCAGAAAACTCTTCAATATAGAAAATAGTTATAAGAGATGTACATATATAGGTGGAAGATAGACATGATCTCACATCCTCTTGAATATGGGATTATTTTTCTTAATGACCTAAAATAATACCTAAACAAGCTAAATAAACATATGTATAAAAAACTATTAAATATAATAATAACCTACACTAACACCTCCTATAAACATAGTTTAGGTGGGTGGAGAATTGCATCCCAACACAAAGCCCTGATGAGGCACCCAAGTACATAGAAATCACCACCCAGAGGAGGATTACAGAGCTACTTGAATCCCACAAAGAGCTTGCAAATAAAGATACTCTCAGTAAAAGGTTTTGTTAATATACCAATAATTTGCTTTGTAGTCTAGATGTAATGGAGATCAATGACTCACTCATGGATAAGCTCTCAAATGAAATACATGTGAATATCGATATGTGTGGTTCATTGATGGAGGACTAGATTCTTGTAGATTTGGATTGTGCTTTGGTTTTTATAAAAGATGATTGTTAGTCATTGAAACTTATTATAAAACTCAGTGAGAATCCCCTAAAGCTAAATAGCCTCAGTGGCAACATTAACAACTTCTCTATGTTTTGCCTCTATAGAAGATAAAGCAATAGTATTTTCTTTCTTGATTGATCAAATAATTGATCATGAACCAATGGAAAAATTGTAGATTGAAGTAGACTTACAATTATGAATATCACTAGTCCAATCTAAATATGTTTACCCAATCAAGTCAACAACAATTCCTGATCCATAGTGAATTCCAAAACTATGAATACCCTAAATGTAGTGGAGAATATGCTTAGCTACTTTCTAGTGTAGCTCATGTGGTTCCTACATAAATCTAGAGACCATGCCCACTGCGTATGAAATTTCAAGTTTAGGGTGCATAAGGTAAATGAGGCTGCTAACAAGTTGTCGATATGAGGTAGAATCAACCAAAGGAGATGGACACTTAGCCTCAATCTTCACACCATATAGAAATGGAGTTGGAGTTGGCTTACAATAAAACATATTAAACCTTGCAAGAAAATCAAGAATATAATTAGATTTTATAGTAGTGATCTCAGAGTTAGATTAAGAAAGTTTAATCCTAAAGAATTAATGCAACAAGCACAAGTCAGTCATTAAGAACCATCAAACAAAGTAGATTTCACTGCTACAATGGTGGATGAAGAATTCCCTATGATCAATAGGTCATCTACATAGAGTACCATAACTAACACTCAATCATCCTACTGTAAAATTTATACATTCAGGTCAGAATGACATCTATTGAACCTGATTGAAGAATAAATGACTCCATCTTGGCATACCAAGCTCGAGGAGATTGTTTAAGACCATAGATAGATTTTTTAAGTTTATAAATTAAGGAAGAATCTTCCACAAATACTTATGGTTGCTTCATGTATATTTTCTCTTTGAAGTCACCGTGAAGAAAAACACTCTTCACATATATCTAATGAACATTCTTGTGATGTGTTACAACAATGGAAAGAGTGAGTCAGATTGAGTTCATTTTGGCAACTGGGAAAAATGTCTTCATATAATCAATGCCATGAACCTAAAAAAAACATTTTGCTACCAAATGTGCTTGGAACTTGCCTCAAACCCATCTGTTATAATTTTTTTTGACATATCCACCTACATCGAATAAGTTTTCTTATCTTAGGAAGAGGGAATAAATCCCAAGTGTTGTTCCTTAGCAAGGAACCATACTACTCTTCCATAGTAGTATACCACTCAAGAGTGTCTGGTGACTCATGAAATGACTGTGGATCAAAAGCATATGCAATGAATAAATATGGGGCATTCTAGAATTGTAAACATGTTTGATTGATATCTGATTGATATCTAACCTAATATCCAACACTTTATAATGTCTATCTATCCCAAAAAAGACCAATGCTCATATAGGTAGGAGATTCATCATCCTTTGAAGATATTATTAGATAAAGAGGAGGTGAGTCCCCATCAATACTCTCATCATTAGAACTAGAATAAGAATCTAGATCATTAGGAAGCTACTTAGATGGATCTGAATCAAAAGAATTATTATCAAATTCCAGTGTGTGCAAGGAAGAGGAAGAAGTGTCAAGTGTGTATTTTGAAGGACACTCTTGAAAGTGAACACTTATCTTGATGAAAAACTCATGAGTGGTGGGATGGAGAATCTTGTATCCCATAATACCCTCATGATGTCCAATGAAGATGCAAGGTTGAATATGAGGTTCCATTACCTTAAGTTTCCTCGTAAGAATGTGAGCCATAGTAGGAGATCCAAACACTAAGAAGTGCTTCACTATAGGTTTCCAACCAATAAATGCTTAAAAAATAAGTGATTCCCTTCAATTATTTATGAGGAACTTGGTTCTAGATATAACAAGCACAGTTGATGGCCTCAACCCAATATTGAGGTGCAAGAGACTTGGAGTGTGCATATCATTGGCCATTTCATTCAAGGACCTATTATTGTGCCCTAAAACACCATTATGCTAAAAAATATATCAAACTATAAGTTGTATTTCAATTTTCTCTAAAGTGCATAATTATTTAAAATGATTATTGATATACTCACCACTACTATTAGTGTGCAAAATCTTTATGGATTTAATTTACTTTTTTTCTATAAATGCCTTGAAGTCCTGAAAATGATAAAAAATATTAAATTTTTGCTTAAGAAAGTACACCCAAGTATACCTTGAAATTTCATAAATTAAGGTAAGCATGTATTTATTCCTATTGAATGAAAGAGCTTATAATGGACCATAAATGCCACTATGAACTAACTCTAATATCTGTGTAGCTCTCCATAATTTGCCTTTGTCATACTTCTTTTTATGATGCTTATTGTAATCACTTAAAAGTGTTCTTTGAGTTCTAAGAGTGCTACTTGAGATAGCCAATTTGTAGCTTAGCCCTATACCTATCCTAGAGCTTTTTATCACACTTTTCTAGCCTTTGTGCAAACCATAGGTATCCTTAGTTAGCTAAAACATAGTCTCATACTTTCATTCCTAGATTTTGGCCCTTCATTCTTAACAACCTACCACCTAGACATTTGCACCACATTAAGGACTCTAGAACCACATGGTGCTAGTGTCCTCAACATGGTACTAATGTCACTTGTCTTAACTTTATTGAATGAATATATTTTAAAAAGTTAATCCCTCTTAAGGTCGGCCTAAGCATATTTTATTATCCACACAAGCTATAAAACATTATAAATATATGAATTTTATACCTCTATACACTAGATGAAATATATATGTGAAAGATCCATTCAAACACAAAACAAGTTGAACAAAATTAAGGTTATTAATCCATATTCTACCCTAATTCTACATACTGCCATAGACATCTGCCTTAAGCCCAAATTTTTCATATTTTCAATCTCAAACACACTCAAGGCATTAAAGACCACTATCATTCTAGCATCACCTATATTTTCACTAGCACTTAAGTGGGAGAACTACATCATGATTTATCCCTCCTCTGAGTATCAGTCTGTAGGCAAATATCTTCACAATAGGGTGTTGAGGGTGTCCAACCTATCTTACTAATAAACACACTTTTTATCTCATGCATTACTTGCAAGGAGGATTAGGGTTAGCATCATATATCATCTATTACAAAAATAATATAGAGTTTTAGACTTTTTGCATGTAAGAATAGAACCCAAAAACATAGGTGTAGGTACACACATAATTTAGGAACAATCCTGCACAAAGGACACTAATGATATTTTCAAGACACTAGAGCCACATGGCACTACTATCCTATTGTGGTTCTACTATCCAAGGGAGGATATGACATAGGGATCATGTTGATGACACTCAAACTTATTTGTATCCCAATTTTTAGCACTCATATCTTTTGCATCAGGTGTTTTCTAGATGTCTTTATTTGCACATATTTATTACTATTTTTAGAAAGTTAAATCAAGTCAAATTATGTAATAAATTAGTGGTTATTTATTGTATATTATTTAATTGATTTAAACTACTCAACCCTTTTATCAAACTTAAGATTTATATAGTTAAAACCCTAAAAGGTTAAAACATTTGGTGAACTTGACTTACTTTGAATATTGATCAAAACCCTAGTTTACCTTCTCCAAATTTTTGTGCACTAAATTAGGGTTAGAAACTTATATATTTTTTATTTTTTGGCATAACCTAGCTTATTAAATCAATCTCATATTAGGGTTTCATTTATTTAAATATAATTTAAATTTTTACAAAATAACCCTAATTTAGAAACCCTAATCCTAGATGCTCTTAGGGTTTGTATCCTTCTTTTTCCTATTTTATTGGTTTCATTAAATCTTTAAAATTTTATATATTATGTTTTAACATCTCTATTATAATTTGTTTACCATATGCCATATGAAAAATCTCTCTTCCTTTAATAATAAGTGCTAGATTAGGTGGTAATCCTATAGAGCATATTCAGATTACTACTATTTGAGCCTATAACATGGATAAGGAACCTATCATGACTCTAGATATGCATCCTTCACACCTTCATTATGTGGGTTTCAATGATAATGCATCCAAAGATGAACAATATAATCAAGAGCAAGATGATATACACATTAAAAATCAAGACACTCTCCATAAACTTAATAATGATGACATGATTATCAACAAATATGAGATATTATAGGACTTCATAGATAAAATTAGGGAAAATCCCCTTGATCATGCATAAATCTTACAAGCCATATTGGAAATCAAGAACAAAACAAATAATTTCAAATCCCCCAGCTAATAACATTGTTACACCTATAGTGGGGCCAACTCAACTAGTTTAACCTAAAATTGTAATTCAATAACCTTCAGTGATAGATACATCTCTTATGGCTAGTTCCTCCACTCTATATGTATACTTCCTTATTCACAAGATTCATACTTTGTAGGCTAAGGCGTCACATCTTGAGAAGGGAGCCACTAGGCCATCACATGCCTTGGATTCTAATATTATCTTACATACACCTTAAGCACATCACATAGCAACAACTCCCTTTCCATCTAGTTTTGTGGCACCTAAGCTTGCATTATATGATGGTAAGGGTGACCCAAAATACCATAACTAAGATTTTCATGTAGCATGTTTGGACTACGTGTCTAATGATTGGATTATCATAAATTTGTTTCCACATAGTTTAAAGTATTATACCCTATAATGGTTTTACGATTTACCAAATCAATCTATCACAAAATTCAATCTTTTGGTTGACATGTTTTTAACACACTTCTCCATCAACATCAATGACAATATATCATATGCTCAAGTGGCACAATTGAAATAAAAGTCAAATGAGACTATCACAAATTATATCTTATGATACATGACTATATTAACAAAATTGACTAACCCCATGGTATACAAAGAGCTTCAAACATATTTAAACAAAGCCTCTTACTAGCATTACATAAATCTATCTAGTTCAAGAAGTTTCCTACATTCACAGATTTGTGCCACATAGTAAAATAAAGAGAGGTTAAGCTTCTATCAATGGGAAAACTCAAGTATACAAATGGATTAGAATCAAATGATAAGAGTGAAAATAAACATGCATACAAAGTAAGGGCCATCAATAATAAGAGTGATCAAAAGGCCACTATCAAGGCAAATTTTGATCTAACTCCTAGATTGGTTTTATCTACTCCTCAACAATGAATCTTCACCAACCTTTCAGAGTCACTAGGATGAGTTTTATAATATCTTTTAGAATGTAATGTCATATCTCTCCCTCCTATTAAAGAGGTTGATATGACATGGCCTCTTCCAGACAAATATGATTCTAATGCATTCTACGAGTATCATAGGGCATTAGGCCATACAACAAACAGATGCATAAGCCTAAAGCATAAGATACAAGATTTAATCAAGGCTAAGATTATTGATGTGGGCACACCCATAAAGGCACCAAAATAATATCAAAATAAGCTGAGGTATTCAAGATATTTTTAGATCTATTTCTAAAGAAAAAAACGAGGTAGGGAGTACATCAAGTTTTCACTACACATATCAGGCATATCTACCATCAGCTTCATATCATACTATTACAGAGGAGGCACACCCATTGTACAAAATTAGTGACATGCACAATAATATAGTTCCACCTAGACCACTCATCACATTCTTAGAATAGGATATTATCAATGATGATGTATATTTACATGCACTCTTTATATGAGATTACATAGATCATCATCCTGTCTAGAGTGTTATAGTTGATAATGGGTCAAGTATTAACATGTGCACTATGACACTTTTTCATCATTTGGGATACTCATAGTAGGATATATTCCCCATAAACATAGTCGTTAGTGGTTTTAGTGATCACATTTAGAGCTCCATCATGGAGATTGTGTTCCATTACATGTTGGACCAACACATATAAACACTTAGTTCTTAGTTGTACTTAGTGCAAGCATGCTTGATATGTTATTAGGTAGGCCATAGTTACAATAGATCTAAGCCATCCCATCTAAAATTCATAAATTCTTGAAGTACATACATGAAAATTAGGTGGATAAAGTTGAGGGTCTCCCTTATGAGTATCCTTACCCATCCCATAGGTAGTTATAACACAGTCACTAATAACAGTTCCAACACCATTACCAGATATTGCATAGTTATCAGTTACAACTTAGAGTATATTTCCTATGTATATATCATAAAGTTTAGTAGATCCACCAATGTAAGTGAAGTCTAATTCTATGGTATCTACATATACACATACTCTCCCATGAATACCATTACTAGAGAGACCCCTAAATTAGAGATATGTCACAGATTATATAAGACCTTCCTCCACATAGTTTATGCTAAGATTAGTATTATTGGGGTTTTGGGGTTCTAAACATAGGGCACATATGTCAGCTAAAGCTTATTTTATCAGACGGGTTCCTAAGACCCCTATAGTTCACAGTGTATCACAATCAATGCCATCGATTCATGGCACCACTACACAGGTAGATACAAATACAAATTGCTCACTATATCAGATTATGGGCTCCTAGTTTACATTTCACATAGCATGCATGATCATAATTCAATTATTTAACATAGGTCAAAGTGATAGTGAGTCTTCCATGAGACTCATTGGTTAGTATGGTTCCTACCCTCTTATACATAATTTAATCTCATCTTCTCCTTGTACATTGTTTATTTTGATTTGCTTGTACATATCTTATATCCATTAAGTACAAAAACAATATAACATGTTAAAACACAAACACATTCAAATATTACTCAAAAAACACAAAATTTATATATTTTATGCATTGTTATGTTTACATTTCTTATATTTTCCAAACACTACATATGATAGATATCTTAGTATAGTTAGTTTTATCATACACATATGCTTCACTTATTTTGGTTGAGTGCCTACAAATTACTTACAAGACTTAGGTCCACCACACTGATCTAGACTTACTATCATTTTCCCATCGGGGGCATATACACTAATTTAGATTTCTTAATTTGATACATCTACCCACTTGGGATTATCTCATACACATTTTATATTACTAGGTTCTACTCTTACATTATATACATTACAATTTTATCATTATTATATCTTGATATTGATCATTGCTACTCATACTCATATTGTTTGATAATTATCACTAATTTAGACTTAGGATACATATATCCTAACTCTTAAATAGATTTGTACTACATTCATACATGATTAAATTTCTATATTTCCTACTTTAGACTTGATTTTATTATTTATGCTTACTATATTAAAGAACATTTGGATATGCCATTGTTCTTCGGATCTATGCCACTTATATTTATAGTATGTATGCCTTGGACATGTACCCATGTACCTTGTGTGTGTTTTCCTAGTTGTGTATGTAGACATTTGATCATGTCTTTCTATGTGGCTCTAATCCAACTTGCTTAATGCTTATGTATGTGGACATTTGAACATGTACTTGTATGTCTTATTTTCTCAAATTTAGTGACATGTGCCCATGTCCCTTGTATTGTAGCCTCTTGGCCTATTTTTTTTGCCTCATGTGTTTTGTATGTATTATTTTATTATATGTGTCATGGAAATGACACTTGTATTTTCTTTTTACACACACCAATTTCTGATGCCATGAGGGACCTCATGTACCTACCCTTCCTACTTGGGTGTTGTGATGGACATCATGCCCCATCCCCCTAGATAGCTACTCAGACTTACTATTACACACATTGATTACATATATCTTGACACTCTTATGTATTAATAGACACAACATACATATTACATGGCATAATTATGCTCAAATTATCTTACATTCTAGTGTTATGTTTGCACATTATATTGGATTATTACATAATTATCATATATGCTCTAACTAACATATTTTACAGAGCTCTTTATTTTAAGGAGATTTATTGCATAATTAAACAACTAAACTCAAATACAGGGGCATTCATATGGGTTTGTCATAGAGATTAGGATCCTAAATTGAATTCATAGAACACTTTTCAACACACAAACTTAGTTTTAAAAAATCAGACATAGCTAAAACACAAGGAAAACTAGGGACTCAAAAAGTAATTCAATGACTCAGATTTTTAACCAGATAGACATTAGTGCTAGATGGGACACTAACACCACATGAGACTACTATCCAAGATATGGTGCTACTTTCTAGTAGCCTTAGTTTTAGGATAGTTTAGATTATCTAAAATAATACACCGTGTATAGTACAAATTTGCATAGATACAACCATAGATTTGATAGTTATGATTATATTTTGATCATATTCACACTAGTTCAAATTAAATTCATGATATTTGATTAGATTTTGGGCATCATTCATGGAATGATCATTCCCAAATTCAATTTAGATACTTAGATACAACTATTATAGCTTAGTCTAGAATTACTATACTGGGATACCAAATTACGGGCATGTGCATGACACATAGTTTCCATATGCTTAGTTACACATAGCTTAATTATATGGAATGGAAAAATCCATGTCATTCTCTACATTATGTAGACATCCAATTCCTAACACCATTTGTGTTCAAATTTTCAATCTTACTCAAATTGCACTCAAATGCACATTTTAGGTCAAAATCCATAAAACGCCCTAAATGGTTTGAACTTGTCACTTACAAGTGCTAGTTTAGGTCAAAGTATCCCTAAATAGGGAAATGGATTTTATGGGCTATCTCACTTTGATCAGATCATTTTGAGTCAAAATGAAAATTTTGCCATTTAGTGCTCTGGATTACCTTTTTTTTTAATTCATTAGTACACATCATGTACCTTTGTTATTTGGTGTTGGTAATATCCTAAATGGGAATATAACTCCAATGCATCTAACATCACCTTCTAGTTCCTCACTAGTCAAATTATGACCTAGTAATATGACTTTCTAGTCATTTTGATTAATTGAGGGCCAATTTTCAAATAATTGCATATATGTTGATTAACCTTATTTAAGGCTAATTAATCCAAATAAAGAGCTTAAGTGGATTTTCCATGATAGTTGTTGAATATTTATTTTTGAAAATTGATTCCTATTAATTGCATCATCAGGTGACATCATTTCTTGGGAAGACATCACTAGGCCATAAATGCCACAAATATCAAGATTATGGGTCACCCATGCCCCTTCTTCCAAGGTCATGATCAAGATAATTATGGATTTGATTCCAAATATTAGGATTATCCATGGCCACACATCTCAATCTTGAGATGGATGGTTATTGTTGATCCTGACCAATCTCAAAAATCTATAAATAGAGAGGCCATGAACATCATTTCTAAGCTATTTTGGTGCAAAGTTATTATGATCAAATATGTTCAAGCTTGAATATTGCAAATTTATAATACTAAATTGTTTCCACAAGGCTTTGTATTTGATCATAGTTTTTATTTACAAGCTTTATTGAGAGAATAGTTTAGTGATTTAGAATCATGAGCCTAGGTTTTATGGAGTGTTCTTGAGGCATTGGAGGAGCTTGCCACCATTTTTGACAAAGACAAGGATGTTTGATCAAGGAAGAACATTTTTTTGAGCCACATGGGTATGGTGGATCTATTTGGGAAGGTAATATGGTGTTTCTTTCTTTCATTTATTTCTTTTTATCCTTTGTAATTCCCATAAGATTAAATAGGCTTGGTTATTTAGTTCTTTATGCATGTTTCATTATTTATAGACTAATGGTTGACTAACTTTCTTTGTAATCCTCTCTACATCTTGGCACACCCTCTCTACATCTTGGCACACCTGGTGGGACTAGATGTATCTTACACCTAAAGTAGATCATTTTACAACTCTAAAATCTCCATTTAGACCCTTAAAACTTGTGCAAATTAATTTTCTAACTTTATTTTACTATTTTTGTTTTCCATGGTTTTACATAGTAACCGACATTGGTAAGTGATACTGACATCAATTACCTAGCTTAACTGACATCGGTTACTAAAACTGACATCAATTAGGTCCCGATTAGTGAAAGTAACCATTGTCAATTGTAATAACTGATGTCGGTCACTGTGCTTTGCCAAAAACATAGACCTGAGAGCTACTTTTTCAAAGTTCATTATTTCAAGCTAAAAAGAGCTTCAAAGCTAAAGGGCATGCTAACATTTTTGCTATAGGAACAAGATTTTAATTTGATAAAAACATGTTTAAATCACCTCTTTCATGCTTAAAAATCAATTGGGAACCTTATTTTTGGTGTTTAACAAAGAATTTAGATGTTTTGGTGAATGTTTTTAAAGTTTGAAACTAAGACCAAGGGGTCAAATGAACACCACCAAACATTTCATTTGGGTTTAAAATTGAACACACTTGTCAATTCTTGTTTGTAATAGTTATTTACTTAGGTTTTGTTTGGAAAAAAGGGGAATGTTGCATGTATGCTCTTCCATTTGTCCCCTTTAGGGAACCCTTGGAATCAAAATTTTCATTCCTATTGCACGTAGCCTAGTTCAAGGCTTAGAAAGAATGTCATCTAAAGCACTCCCTAAAAACTCATCAAAGTTTGGGTGATCTTGAAAATGACCCTAAAGTCTTTCTATTTTATGCTTTCTTTATTTTCATGAAAACTTGGCTTGTGAGGGGGACATCATTACCTCCTATGAGTTCTTTAGGGAAGCTTTGACCCAGGGTTTCAACTCCCAACTTTGACTTCATTTGACTCCTTTGGATTTGCACATGGGATGTATCTGCATTTGGACATCGCACTACACGGAGTGAATAGCAAGATATAGTGGTTGTAAAAAGGACTAGACCTTTTTACAACTAGCTAATGCCATGGTCACCCAATTTATATGCTTATCTTTTTCATCATTTGATGTGAAAGTCATTATATAATTGATTCCTTTAGAAGGATCGAAACCTTACTAGTTTTAGTCAACCCCATTTTACCATACCCTTGCTAGGATTTGGATGATTAGACTTAGTGTATTTTGGTCATTATTTGTTTGGTATGCTTTGAGGCTAAAACTTGTTTTCTTTTAATAGACCATGTCAAAATCATGTATTTGAGTTAAGAAGGGTAGAATTATGCTACCCAAATCATGTCAAATATTTTTTATCATTGAGTCATTAAAACATAACATTTGACCATATCATTTGAGCATGTTTACTTCGTTAGGCTACTCAATTTGTTTCAAGAACTTTTTTACCATTTTATAAAAAACCATTTGTTTCAAACCATGTCATGTATACCATTTAGACCTTGTTTATGCATCGTTATGATGTCTGCTCTTCTCTAACTTGTTTGGTCCAAATTTGGTCTTCAACATTGAATTTTCAATTAACCTTGTCAAGTTTAGATCCAAACATTGATTGATTTCTGTTTAGGCCTCAATTCATGGGGTTGGTACATAGATATTTTTATTTTGGGTTGCATAGATTTAGTTAAATGATTACCCAATTTTGAACAATATTGATTGTTTGTTTATTCAAGTGCCTATCCTCATCTTTTTTTTTGTGACTTTATTTGGGAAAGCACAACATATTTTCAAAAATATTTGATGTTAGACATTTGATGTTAGGTTGTTTTATGCCAAATATTGGCATGAACTACATTTTGAGATGCAACTTCACCCTTTCAACAAAGGTTGAACCTTTTGTCTTTTAAACATCATTTTTCAGAGTTTGCAGAACTTTAAGTCTTTCTATTTTCAAAGCTTTCTTCATTAAATGTAGATATGTCTAGCTACACTTATGGTGCAATCATGGATAATATAAATTATGATAGAATGGCTACATAAAATAATTTTATGACTTTAGTCACAACCCCTATGGTGACAATATGCTTTATGAGATAGATTTCTATCCACCTTACAAAAACTAGTTATGGGAACATAGTCAAGATCCAACTTATGATCAAACTCACAATTGGAATGATTGGGTTTATTAGGAAGACTTAGATGCTTTGGATTATGTAAGTAATTAAACTATAAAACATACCAAGAACACCATTTTAGGACCTCCTCCTTTGGTTTGCACAAGCAACCAAACTAAGAAGCATCCTGTTGTTACCATTCTTGGCCCATTGCCAGTTTTTTATGAACCTATTGTTAAAGAACCTCCATTTGATGAACCAATTATTTTTGATCCCTTCTTCAATAGTCTAATATTTGGAGAGTCCATTATTGAACCACAAACCATTGTTCCCATTAAACCAAATGTTCCCCATTTTATAAATCTTGTGCCAATCTTCAAGCCTAAACAAGAACCATCACCTCTTCAAAAGCAATCTTATGAGGATCAAAATGTGTTCAAAATTGATCTTTTATAACTAATTATGAACCAAAACCAACATGTTATTATTGAAACACCCATTTGTGACAAGATAAAATATGATAAGTTACATATTCATATGTTACCTATTTTTAAAGAGCCTCATCTCCTTGATAAGCCAGTCTCGATAGAGTTGTCTCTTGATCTTTTCCCACTCGTTGAGGAGTCTCACTTTAACAAACACAATTTTAGTGAGATGTCCTTTGAGTAGTTCCCTCTTTTTGAGGGGATTCACTTAGACGAGTCAGTCTATGTTGAAACCTTCTAAGATGAATCAATTTTTATTAAGCCTATTATGCCATCACAGGCCATTCCTTATAAAAAATCAAGAATTAAATAAAACATTATCAAAACAACCATACCAGATGAAGAATCAATATTAGAGCCAAGTTTCATTTTTAAACCAGCATTAGATTTAAAATTAGAAATAAAATCAACATCAATTGTGACATTAGATTCAAAGTCCCTTACTTTAGAATTAGATTCCAAAATAGAATATAGTATTGGTTGTTATAACATTGGTTACAATTACCTTATAGATCAATTTGAATATACTTGTGATCCTTCTACAATTTTGGAGGATGATTACTTCTGCATCAACACAATTTCTCCTAGTATCTTCTATGAGGATTGTGTCACCTTTCACCATCCCATTATTACCACCTAATATAGCCATTATATTGACATTCCACCTCCCACAAGTGTTGATTGGGATTGACAAAATCACACTTTTTTGAACTACATCCATGGTGACATAGCAGTTGAAGAAGGGCAAGGAGGCCAAAACCACATTCATGTAGCAGAAGAGCACTCTCCTAATGACACCTTTTTGGAGGCACTAGGGGATAAGCAAAGATCAAGATCAACATATTTTAGTGACACTTTTTTGGAAGCATTAGAAGATAATCAAATTCAAAAGCCAATGTTCATTAATGAAACCTTCTTAAAGGTTCTATGGGATAATCAAAACAAATTCATTGGTGAAAACCTCATCAAGGCACCAATAGCTGAGCATAAAATTTCTTCATTGTTTACTGAAGATAATATCAAAGATTAAATCAAAATAGCTTCCAATCTATAGAATAATCAGATGGTAGCTAATCTCAAGGTCAAGCAATAGAACAATATGATGGTCCTATCAAGAGCATCTTCAAAGGTCTTTAACCTTAACATAACCAAAGTTATGTTAAATCTAAAATAAACAACATTACATGTGACTAAATGTCTTGATCTTCATTTGTCTCCCAACCATTCCACATTCCATTATCATATACCATTCCATTTCAAAATCAAACCCACCATCCATTATTTGTCCCTATTTGCCATCCACAACCACACTTTCCTTTGTAGAGGCTATAAAGATACCTTGTCTTGACACTTGAAGGAATCATAGTCAATAACCAAGGAAGGTCGCAAAAGCATTCTCAACATTAAAATCTATAGGCCACTTTTGACAGAGTAGTTATGCAGATGAGAGGTGGGCTAGTAATTGACATGATTAAGTATTTTGTTTGTATCAGTTTTTGATTATGATGTGCATCTCCCCATCAATAGGAAAAATATAATCAAAAACCAAACCCAGGATAAAAACATGTACCATACTATTTCACATTGCCATGCCATTGCCATTGTTACATATCCATTTGCCATTATTGCATAGATCCTGCCATTCACCCCATCACTTGGGGGAAAACCTACTACCATTTTATCCAATATATCCAACCAATCATTATCCTTAGAAAAACCATTCCATCCTATCATTCTATTCCTATCTAGACCAAAGCCTATTTTTACTAATCCTACCCAATCATGTTTTGATCTAGGTTCATTTGGTTCTTCCTACACCTTTTCATGGGGGGATTTTGATCAAGTTTCAAAAATCAATCCATTTCATGTTTACAATAATAATCTATGAAATTAGTGTGATGGTTGATCTGGCAAGATATTTTTTATTTTCCATCTTGTATCAAGCTTGTTTATGTGACCCTGATTATAACCGTCTATGGGCAAATCAGTGTTTCACCAGTCTTGCTACTAATTCTAACCACATATGGGTAAATTAGTATCATTGACCTATGCTATTGTATCTTAGTTATAACCACCTATGGGAAAACTAGGGGTAACACTTGTTTATCGTGCATTACTTCATCACCTTCCCATCATTAATTTCATTTGATTGGCCATTTGATGGATTTCATAACTTGTTGAGACCTAGTTGGTTTTTCTTTGCCTTTTATGTGGATAGAATTACTATAACTTGAGGTTATTTTAGGAATATGTATGCCATGATCAATTCATGTTGAGGTTACCTCAGTCCCCCTTTCTATACAATCTCACCATTTTGTGAGCAATCAAAACACCTCACTCTCACCGATTTGTGAGCATGGGCCATTACAGCTGACTTAACTATCTTATTGGAACCTCTTCTCTTAGAACATGTATCTCCTTAAATAAATGGTCTCACCTTGTGTATATTTTATCCCAAAAACACCAAAAATATTAGAAATAGTTTAAAAATACCAAAAACATTAGAACATGATCCACAAAAGAACAAAAACATTGTCTCATGCTTCTATACATTTGTAAATTTCCATTCCACCATCCCATTCTCTCACAATTTTATGAGTAAATATTAATTTTGAATGATCTCATCATTTCATGAGCAACTATTAAGTTTGAATGCACTTGCCATTTTGCAAGATCATTTTTTCTCATCTCATCAACTTCTTGTTTATTAGACCATTCTCATTTTTATGTCGTATCTTCCATTTATTCTATAAGATATATCATGTTGGTTTGATCATCATTTTTCTTCTATTCCATTTCCTAGGAGAACTACATTTGGCTTGAAGTTCATGTTGGAACATGCATCCATGAAACTATGTAGGCAATGTCTACTTGTTTTATACGTCTAGAGTCAACTCGGCTAACCCCTTCCTTTTCTTCTCTTTCCCCATTTCTTCTATTATTTTTTCTCTTTAATTAGGGAAAAATTATCATGCCATTGTTCTTTGTTATGGTACAGTGGAAACTAATGCCTCTACCATACATGCATGAACATTTGTCTTTTAACCACACTAACTTGGTTTTTGTTTGTGTGTTTATTTGAGTTTTTTTGGTATTTTGTTATGTTTTCTTGGTGTTTTGTTGTGATTTCACACCTCTCCTTTTATTTTATCTTTTCTTTCATCTCCATTCTTGGTCTTGTGTTTCTTTGTCTTTTTTTTCTATTTGATTTTGCTTTTCTTTTTTATGTTCAAGAATGCCTTGATGGTCCACATGGATCTTGATTATTCATGTCTTGGTCTCATGTCATTAAGACATTCTTGAATTTTATTTTTAATTTTTTTTTTCCTACTTAAGTTCATATCTTGATTTCAAGTTAGGTTCATTTATGTTTGTCTTTTTCTTTATTTTTTCTTTTTTATTTAAATGTAAATTGTTGTAACTCTGTTTTTGGTCATTGTTTTACCATTATCCTTAGTTATAGGTATTCAAAGTTGAACTGGCTCAGTACAATTGGAATCTTATGTCATTTTAAGTTATTCATACTTATGATGCCTAATTTATTTTTCTATAGCAATCACTTTATTCTTAGGTCTCAAAGTCTTAACGCCAACATCAACTTTGATGAATGATTCTCAAGAACACTTTGTAAAACCTAAGCTCATGATATGAAATTAGGCTTCTAGGTAACATGCATTTCAATCTTCTTTGTCTATGCTTAGATGTGAATCTCTTTGTATACATTTTAAGTTTAATCAATTCTTGGTCATTTTTCATCATTTGTCATTCCATTCTCTCCCAAACTTGGGTGAACTACATTGGCCTGAAGTTCATGTTGGAACATGAGTCCATAAAATTATGTAGGTAGTGATAAATTTATATTGAGGTTAGATCAGCTATCTCCATTCTTATTTTCATCTCTCTCATCACTTTTTTCATTCTCATATGCTTGGTTTTATATGGCCTCCCATTACACCATCACATGTACATTTGCATCCACTCACTTTAACCTATCTTTTGGGTTATACCTTTGAGCTATTTTGCTTGGCAATTACCCATGTTAGGGCCCAACATCTAAACCACATCCAAATAAAATCAGATCTATAAGGGGAAATCATTATTTATTCTTTATCAATGATAAAACTTTATCATACTAGGGCAAAACTATTTTATCATGATCAAATTTGCTCTACTAGAGTACTCTTATTATATTCTCTTTGGAGACCTCATTCTAGTGGTGCTTTCCATCCTAAATCAGAATGTTATCTCTTTTCCTATAATTCCAAGCTCTCCACATTAAATACCATGATGGAAATATTTTAGTGTGCAACTTGTCTCAGGATTGATCAATGCTTTAAGCATGAAGCTTGTACTCTCAAAGTGGGTACATTTACAATGTGTCCCTTACATTTATGGATTGAATCTTTCCCATTCCCCCCATATTTAGGGCTTATTATACCTCTCATTATATTTTTATCATTGATGGTAATCATGTGTGCAATCATTGGTTCATCTAGATGTGATCTATTCCATGGGTTAACCTCTCAATTTCTTTCTCTTTTCGAGAGTCCATCCTTTTCTTCCATCCTAGTATGTCCTCTCGAGGGGGAATCATGGGTATGTTCTAATTTATTCTTGACAATATTTTCTTTAAAAACATGTTTCTTCACCTGAATGTCTCGCTACACCTTCTCAAATAGGGGAAAAATATAGACATCCAATTCCTAACACCATTTACATTGAAATTATCAATCTTACTTGAATTACACTCAAATGCACATTTTAGGTCAAAATCCATAAAAAACTCTAAATGGTTTGTACTTATCACTTATAAGTGACAATTTAGGTCAAAGTATCCCTAAATAAGGCAATTAATTTTATGGGCTAGCTAACTTTGATCAGATCATTTTAAGTTAAAATGATAATTTTGCCATTTCATTCTCTGGATCACTCTTTTCTTCTAATTCATTGGTACACATCATGTACATTTTTTATTTGGTGTTGGCAACATCCTAAATGAGAATACATCTCCAACACATCTAACATCACCCTCCAGTTCCTCTCCAATAAAATTATGACCCAGGAATATTACTTTTTGAAGATTTTGATTAATTAAGGGCTAATTTTCAAATAATTACACAAATGTTGATTAACCTTGTTTAAGGATAATTAATACAAATCAATAGCTTAAGTGGATTTTACATGAGAGTTGTTGAATATTTATTTTTGAAAATTGATTCTTATTAACTCCATCATCAGGTGACATCATTTCTTGGGAAGACATCCCTAGGCCATAAATGCCATAAATATCAAGATTATGGGTCACCCATGCCTAGTTAATGCCTCCCATGCCTCTTCAATGCCCCTTATTCAAAGGTCATGATGAAGATAATTATGGATTTAATTCCAAATTATATTAGGATTATCCATGGCCACACATCTCAATCTTGAGATGGACGGTCATGGTTGATCTTGACCAATCTCAAAAATCTATAAATAGAGAGGCCATGAACATCATTTCTAACCTATTTTAGTAAAAATTTATTATGCTCAAATATCTTCAATCTTGAATATTGGAAAGTTATAATGCTAAATTGTTTCCACAAGGCTTTGTATTTTGATCATAGTTTTTGTTTGCAAATTTCATTGATAGGCTAGTTTAGTGATTTCGAATCATGAGCCTAGGTTTTATGGGGTGTTGAGGCATTAGAGGAGATTACCACCATTTTTGATAAATAAAAGGATGATTGATCAAGGGAGAACATGTTTTTGAGCCACATGGGTATGGTGAATCCATTTGGGAAGGTAATATGGTGTTTCTTTCTTTCATTTTTTTATTGCTATCCTTTGTAATTCCCATAGGAATAGATATGCTTGGTTAGTTAGTTCTTTATGCATGTTTCATTATTTAAGGACTAATGCTTGAATAAATTTCTTTGTAATCCTATCTACACATTATATATACTTGACATCATATTCTAGGTTGTCACCAGTTCATGCCTTACTCCATCTATAATGGTTGGCATTCCTGAGTGGCCCAAAGCTTCCTAATGTACCTGAGTGGCCACAAAGTCAACATATATAGTTAGATATACCTAGTTATATATTTATATAAATTTTTACAATTTAGTTTCAAATTCATATACTATACATGGGTGGTTAATGATGGAGTCATAGCCTTCTTTAGTTTTTGAGCCACCTAATAGAGAAGGTTAGATACACTTATAGTTTAATCCAAGCTATTCATATGTCATGATCCACTAAGTAGGGGTGGGAAATGATGGATTAAAAGATATATTGATTTCTTAAACCACCCATATATGAATATTGAGTAAGATATCATCTCAGTCCAATCTATTCAATAATTTGATTACTATGTACACGCACACACACACATGTTGTCACCATGTTCATGCATTGGTTCACATAACCAATGAGGTGTATTAATTCCTTTCCTCTTTATTTTTAGAGGTAAAATCAATAAAAAGGGGGGATGATTCAATGATGCAAACAATTTAATTACTTATCCAAAACTTCAAACTCTTAGCCACTCAAAATTAGCATTCATGAAGCATATAAATCAGTTATTACAAAGAACAAAGGAAAATATGCAAGATCAAAGCACATAAAACATGGATTATGTAGGAAACCATCATATGGGATAAAAACCACTCTCAATCATAAAAACACATATATTGAATTCTTATAAGATATTTATAAACAAGATACTTTAGTTAAGCACCCACTTCACAAGGAACACCAACCCCTAAGCATGAATAAGCACCCACTTGTCCTAAATCTTGAGCACCCAAAAAACACCTATGATATCAACATCTCTATAAATATTATTTCCTTCCAATGTGATGGAGAAATAATTAATATCAATTCTTTTCAACTCTTCACTCTCTCTCTAGCCTTCACACACAAGCAATGCATCCAAAACAACCTTTTGGATCACTCCACACTTCTTCGCTCATCCTCAATCTTCATCCCTATAAGAAAAATATTACAACACTAAAAATATGAACAATAGGTCAAAAAATATCCCTCACACTAATATACTCTTAAATCTATCCACCAAGCACACTCACACTACACTTTCCTTCGGTTTTCAACTCTAGAAACCTTCATATTTTATTTTGCTCTTTATAGAGTCTACATGATCACAACCTTCTTGGTCAACCACAAGAATTTACTTAACCCTTAAGGCTTATATCACACTTATAAAAATATTAAATTAAAATCCATAGGTAGACCATAGATTTGATAGATCACCCTTAAGCAACAACACCTTCCAATTAGGCCTAAGTAGCCCTTTTAGGTTCATAGAGACCTATTCATCCCTTTAACACTTCATTGAGAAAAAATAGGAACAAAAAACCACATAAAAACATATAAGTCCATGACACATGACTCATAAGATACCTTCAAGTGATTACATTCATCACTACACACCTCTACATATGCAAAACCTTTCAATCATTTGCCTTGTACATGAAAACACCATGAATGAACCAAAAGTCAACTTTCAAGAAATGGTTCATACTAAATATTGATTGGTAAAACCTCCAAAATATATATAGATGATCTTTAAGGATTATAAAACACTCTCCAATAGATAATTCACCTTGAAACATCCAAACACCATCAATAAAAAATCAAACATCCTTCCTGGGTCACTTGCAAAAGAAAGTCAAACCCTCAATCAACTTTGAACTATAATAAATGCAAATGCATGACTAGTCAAACCTTTAAATCAATTTTCTTGAATTGTCCTTGAATTTATATACCAATTTTATTTTTAATCCATCATCAAATTCATCCATAATCAAAATTTACAAAAAAAACATTGCAGACTGGTTTGTCAATTCAAATATTTGAATTCCAACGGTCACTTTTTAGTGCAAATTTGACTATGGAAACTAGTGAAATATACATGGGAGAGCAAATTTGAACCACCATTATTTTTTATATAAATCATTTCAAGATATGAATCTTTAAACACATTCTCTAAGCATAAATTTGAACAAACCCATGTCACCACTTTATTCTAACACCTTCACATGTGTGAATGCTGACATAATCAATATGCGTACTTAGGAAATTCTACCAAGATGAATAGGATAACCTAGACCTTCACAAGGATCCTTAGATGAATTCATTTCAATTTCAAAAGTACACCAAGCACTCTTGACCCCTCAAACATGGTCAATACATCACCAACATCCATCATCTTGCCTAACCAAGTAAACACTACAAGGTCTATTCATGATCACTAAGGCACACTTTGTCATTAAGAACCATGCATACATATTAAATCATGGACACTCTTGGACACATTAGATATATAATTTAAAACATCTCAAAAATATCCCCATTTTTCATTGATGTCAACACTTGTAAATGTTTTCAAAGCCAACAACAAAGCTTATGCACATACTCTTTTACCTCTACAAACACTTTCTCCCCCTTTAACATAATGACAAAGTGGGATTACTTATTGATCCTAAGGAATTTTAAATGTTTTAAAATCCAACATCAATAAGGGATATCCTATTAGGGATGATAGAAAATCCCCCTATCACTATATATGCCATTCCTTACCATGACTACTTCAAGCCTGTTCATTGACAACACTCTTCTTTGACTATGCACTACTATATTAAGAAGAAAAGAAACATATCAATAAAATAGGAGTGATATCACCTTTATAAAATTGAGAAGAAATCCACCTAAGTCACTTAAACTTTGTCACCCCTTGAGCACCTTCAGACCATCTCCAACCATGATGAAATTACATAGTTGCCTTCAAATGTTCTCTCACAAGCTACCCATAGAATGAAGAGTGGACATTCAAGCTCCTTCTTAGACATATATGATGCATAAATCCAACTGAGTAACATATAAAAGGACAATCTTGCCTTCATATTTTGAAGAAAATAACCAAAAATCACTCTTCTTCACATTAATCTTGCTTAGAGGTCTAGTAACCCTACTTGAGCTTTATAGAGCCCATAAATTTCTATGTATGCACCCTCATGACTTGAAATTTCATATTTGATGCAAACTCATATGTCCCCTCATTCATGCTAATAATAATCATCCAAATATTCCTTTGTACCATATCTCTTTCACAAATTGACTTGTTAATTAGCCCTCCATTTGCATAAATCCTCAACCATAAAACACATCATACACTTAAAAATTATTTTAAAGTACTTTTTGAGCACCCGTTTGTCTATTTCAACATATTAGACAACCTAAGATATAAAATCCTTTGTGAAGGTCACTAACCCATATGGTGTAAAACCTAGGGCATCAAAAAGAAATAGGGTCAACTTACCATCTTCTAGTCAATTCCATATTCTAAAAATTCTCTCACATTTGGAGGTCACCAATACACATGACTGGACTAAGTTTTGAGGTCTAACTCCTTGGGTAGCCCATATAACCATGAAATAGTTTTTATCCTGGTAGCCCTTAAGCAAGGACTATCATACTCGATAGGTATCAAAGTTATTCAGTTTTCCCTTATGAAGCCATAAAATCCTAAAACCACTTGGAACACATTTATATTATGTCAACACAAATTTTTATGCCACAAAGTCACCCTGACCACTCATAAATCCTGATTTGACACTTAGAAAGCTCATGATTGTGCCTATAGACCTTATGTATACCCCTGTCACTATGCCAAAACACCTTTAACTAATCATAGAATCCTTCTGACATATCCTTCACACATTTTTCACATGGAAACACCAAATACAATTACATTCATCCTTTTTTTGGCCTCATAGACCTCAAATACATCAATTTTTCAAGATGATCTCTCACTAGGCAGTGAACACTGAGCAAAATGGTTAAACTAAACAAATGGTCATGAAAGCTTCATTTGAAAAATCTAGTGCATGAAACCCCATGGATTATACTTATACACATCCTATATACACTCCATATCAACCTTACCTTCATACTTCATGATTGGGCCTTCTAAACCAAACATAAAAAATTAACTAAAACTTGCCTTTATGACCAATGTCCCTAAACAGATTTCTTGAAGATTTTCATCACAAACCTTTGGAGCAAGATCATGAACTTGTTGCTCTACATTAACCAATGACATTATATGATTAATACAAGTCTTGGAAACATAATATCATTAATTCTTATCATAATGGTATTGGTATTAAAGACCAATCAACAACTCTATATACCTTTGTACTGATTATAGCCTTTTACACACCACCTAGAGTACACACACTTGATTCTACATATGAAAGATGTATCTTAAGAATCATATGTAGGGATATCCACCTATCATAGAGAGACTAAAGGTCCCAAAACTTAGGAGAATCTCACATCTACATGCTCTCATTTGACTTGTAGTCCTGCCTCATCATTAAATTGACTTTAAATGGGTTCCTAACTTCATTTTTTCCTTTTGACTTAGGATCTTTCTTGATATTCTCTTCCATTTGGGTATATAAGACTTTCCCTTTGACACTTGAACTTGTACCTTATTCTGTCATGATAAATAAAACATTTTGAACCTAGTTTTCATTCGCCTCCTTGGTTCTCCATTCACTATGGCTCCTTTTCTTCATGTTGTGACTGACATTTTTTGAAGTAGAATTTTGACCATTCCTAAATAACCCTACTACATGAACTCTCTCTTGACACTTGAAATAAATTAACATTATCTAATTGTACACACCTTGTGTATGGACCATATGATGACTTATTGAAGTTTCATTATCCCATTCATATAACTGATCATTTGATTTATTGATGAAGGCATTACAAGACCTTACAATATGAATAATCCCTTGACACCTATAGCACAAGATGTCATTATTTCCTTATGAACTGGCTAACTATATTGAGTGATGATATTATTCATGCTTGTCATTATCTTGCTCATAATTTTATGTAAATTTTTTACTAGGATTTTTTCTTTTGTAATTAGTGATCCTATGACCAAACTAACGACAAGAATAATGGTATCCATTGAAAGAATTATCATACCTTATTGAATTGGGTTACTTGATTTTATTTAAGCTATTTTAGCTTTTGAATTTGTCCTTGTTATTCATATTGACATTATTCTTATCTTTACTAGCACTCTCCTTAGCATGATTACACTTCTGATCTATCATCACTATCTTCTCAATCTTCTTATCCTTTTGAACATCTTCATGGAACCCTAGGCCTATCTTGTAATTTAGGACTTTTTGACTAATCAATAGGTTATTAAGATCAAATGTATTTTTCTCAAATTTTTGATATGTTTCAAGCTTACTCATGGCTTGATCTAGTTTCACTTGTAAAGACTCCATCTTTGATTTATAATTGACACATTCTTCAACCTTACTCTTTACTTATTCAGTAAGGGTAAAAACCTAAGTTTCAAGATGTTTTATGATCTCATCATGATATTTGACTTCATTACTCAACCTTTATTCAAAGAACCTAATTCGTTCCTCATAAGTTTTGATCAAGGATGCTTATTTTTTGTTCTTGCCTTGTAAAATGTTTAGCTCTTCCAAGGTATTCAAATATTTGTCTTCAAGAGTGACTTGCTCATTTTATTCCTCTGATCTATCTCCACCAAATTATCTCTACCCAAAGAAAATTCACCTTAATCATCTTCAAGAGACATAAATAGTGTCTCTTTATCCTCATCATGAGATGAATCATCACTATCTAATGTGTTTCCTTCTTCAGTAAATGAGTTACTGTCTTCTTCATGGTAAAGGCTCTTAATACCTTTGTATTAATTCTTCTTGCCATTTATCCTATTGAAGAACTTTTTGTACTTTATAGGACCCTCAAATTTCTTATATTCATCCTCATGAGATTCCTTGTGATCTTCCTTATGTTTAGACTTGCTTGTATCTGGGCACTTAGCTGCAAAATGACCGACTTTAACACATGGAAAATATTTAAAAAGAAGTTTCACTTCATATTTACCTAATCCTACATTAATTTTTATTGAAGTCATGGATTTAAGTTGATCTTCATTATGATCAAAATCTTCAAGACTTAAGTTGTTCTTGCCTTTTGTCTCCTTGATCACCTTGAAGGTTGCTTCCTTCTTTGGTGGTTTATCCTCATTGAATCTCATCTCATAGGTAGTAAGTATTCCATGTAATTCATCCATCTCCATCTTGGGGAGATCATGAATTTCGTCTACAGTATAAATTTTTTAGTCAAAATTAAGAGTGAGAGACTTTAAAACTTTTTATACTTTAGTAGCTTCTTCAATATCCTCTCCAAGACCTCTGATCATGTTCACCACCTCATCAAATCTTAGTTTATAAGATGCCATAGTATCTTCTTCCTTCATTTTGAGACCCTCAAATTGCCTTCGGTAAGTATGTAATTTAGCTAATTTAACCTTTGAATCCCCTTCATATATGATCTATAATTTATCCCAGATTTCCTTGGTAGACTTGTAATGGATTACCTTGGTGAACTCAACCTCTGATAGAACACAAATGATAGAATTCATAGATTTATAATTTTTCTCACTCAACTTCTTGTTAGATCCACTTTTTGGAGGAGTAGGGGGTGTAGAATACCCATCCATAATAGATTGATAAATATCAAAATATAGAGACATGATGTAGGTCTTCATCCTTGAAATTCAAAAAACATATTTGGATCAATTTAATAGTGGTTCTTGTTTAGTAGAGAAACCTCGAATTTTATGACTACTCATTGTACCTTTGATCACCTTTAAGTGGTTAAACTTACAAATAAGGTGTGGCTCTGATACCAATTTTTAGAGGTAAAATCACTAAGATGGGGGGGGGGTTGAATCAATGATTCAATTGATTCAATTCCTAATCTAAAAATTCAAACTCTTAGCGACTCTACATAAGCATTCATAAAGCATATAAATCAATTATTGCAAAAAACAAAGGAAACTATGCAAGATCAAAACACATAACACATAGATTATGTGGGAAACCCTCATAAGGGATAAAACCCAATCTCAATCCTAGAAAGACATGGACTATAGTATTATAATATATTTACAAATAAGACACTTTAGTGAATCATCCACTTCACAAGGAGCACTAACCCCTAAGCATTAGTAAACACCCACTTATCCCAGATGTTAAGCACCCACACAACACCTTTGATATCAACATATACATAACTATAATTTAATTCCAATGTGATGGGGAAATAATGATTATCAATTCTATTCAACTCTTCACTCTCTCTTAAGCCTTCACACACAAGCAATGCATCCAAAACAACCTTTTGGATCACTCTACACTTCTTATCTCATCCTTAATATTCTACCCTAAAAGAAAATTGTTAAAAAAATAAAATTATGACCAATAGGTCACACACATATCCCTCACACTATTATTCTCTTTAATCCATCCACCAAACACACTCACACTACACTTTCCTTTGCTTGTCAACTCTAGAAACCTTCATATTTAATTTTGCTCTTTATAGAGTTTACATGATCACAACCTTCTTGGTCAGACATAATAATTTCCTTAACTCTTAAGGATTATATCCCACTTATAAAATATCAAAATAAAATTCATAGGTTGACCATAGATCTTATAGATCACATTTAAGCAACAACGCCTTTCAATCCGGCCTAAGTAGCCTTTTTAGGTCCATGAAGACCTATTCATCCCTTTAACACTTCACTAAGAAAAAATAAGAACACAAGACCACTTAAAATAATATATGTAAATGATAAAATACCCATTAGAAACCCTCAAGTGATTACATTCATCACTACACCTCTCTGCATATGAAAAACCTTTTAATCATTTGCCTTGTACATGAAAACACCATGAATGAACCAAAAGTAAACTTTCAAGAAATGTTTCATACTGAAGATGGATTGGTAAAACCTCTAAAATCCATACAAGTGATCATCAAGTATTATAAAACACTCTCCAATATATAATTCAAGTTGAAACATACAAACTCCATCAATAAAAACTCAAACATCTTTTTTAGGTCACTTATAGAAGAAAGCCAAACCCTAAGTCAAATTTGAACCATAATAAATGCAAATGTATGACCATTCAAAAAAACCAAATCAATTTTTATGAATTATCCTTGAAGTTATCTACCAATTTTATTTTTACTACATCATTAAATTAAACTATCATAAATATCTATAAACAAAACATTGTAGACTAGTTTTCCTTTGTAAATTCAAAAATTTGAATTCCAACAATCAATTTTTAATGCAAATTTGACTATGGAAACTAGTGAAATATACTTGAGAGAGAGACTTTGAAAAACCATAATTTTGATATAAATAATATCAAGACCTTAAATTCGAAAAACATTATCTAGGCACAAATTTGAACAAACCCATGTAACCACTTTCTTCTAACACCTTCATAAGTGCAAATTTTGATGTCATCAATCTGCTTACCTAGGAAATTTTGCCAAGATGACTAAGACAACATAAACCTTCAAAATACTACTCAGATGAATTAATTTATCTTTCACAAGTACACCAAAAATTCTTTAGCCCTCATATGACCCCTCAAACATGGTCAATATATCACCAACATCCATCATCTTGCCTAACCAAGAAAACACTGCAAGGTCCATGCATGATCATTAAGGCACACTTTGTCATTAAGAACCACACATAAATATCAAATCATGTACACTCTTTTACACATTAGGTAAATAATTAACAACACCTCAACATTTATAATCTCTTTACTTAGCTTTAATCAATTACTTATTTATTCAACATAGTCTTTTACTTTTGATATATCTTAAGTCAAGACTGATGTATGCATGTTTCATTATAGGCCCTACTTTGGATCATGATTCACACATGTAGAACCAAATTATCATAATTAGACTCAAGCACATGGGTTTCACTTCTTGAGTATGTCTAGGTACACTTTTTTTCCTTTATACTAATCATTTCATGTTTCTACATTTCTAGCAAATGCGATCACCTAAAAGTGGTATTTGAGTGCTAAGAGTTATACTTGAAAAAAATTATTTATATTTTATACATATATAGATACTATAGCCTTTTATCACACTTTTCTATCCTTTGTGTAGACCATAGGCATCCCTGGTCAGCAAAAACATAGTCTCAAACCTTCATTCCTAGATTCTATCCCTTTGTGCCCAATAACATGTCAACTAGAAATTAGTGCCATATTAAGGACACCAGAGCCACATGGTGATAATGTCCCAAACATGGTGCTAATTTCACTCTTCATAAATCTCCTAAATAAATATATTTTCAAAAATAAAACCCTCTTAAGGTCAACCTAAACATAATTTATTATTCTCACAAGCTACATATAACTATAGATACATGAATTTCATGCCTCTATCGACTAGACGGAAAATATATGTAAAATAAATATTAAAACATAGCTTTTTTTTAGTAAAATCAAGGTCATTAATCCCTATTCTACCCTATTTATGCATACTACCACATACAACCACCTTAAGCCTAGATTTTCCAAATTTCTAATCTCAAGCTCACTCAAGGTATTCAAGACCACTATCATTCTAGCATCAATTAAAATTACATTAACACTTAAGTGGGATAAATACATTGATATGGATCATTCCTAAGAGTATTGGTATGTAGGTAACTCTTCACAACATGGTATTGAAGATGTCTATCTTATCTTAATAATGAGCAAACTTTTCAATGTAGGCCTTACTTATAAGAAGGATTAGGGTTAGCATCATAAATCATATATTATAGGTGAAATATAGAGTTTCAAATTTCATGCATATAGGAATAGAACCTAGACATATAGGTGTAGGTGTACCCAAAATTCATGAACAATCCTGCATAGAGGACACTAGTGTCATTTTCAAGACACTAGACCACATGGTGATACTATCCAAGTGTGGCACTACTATCTAGGAGAGGATATAATGTAGGGATATTATTTATGACACTTATACCTATTTTTATCCCAAGTTTTAGCACTTAGATCTTCTATGTTAGGTGTTTTATAGATAATTCTTTATTTGCACATATTTATTACTATTTTTGGAAAGTCAAATAAATTCAAATTTTGTAACAAATTAGTAGTTATTTATTGCATATTATTTCACTAATTTAGAATAATAAAACCTTTAATTAAAATCAATATTTACTTATCTAAAACCATAAAAGGTTACAACACTCACCAAAAATGCAATCCTAGAAAAATTTATCAAAAAAATGAATAAGTGCTAACCTTGAAATGATGTCATGATGATTGAGTTACTCCAAATAATGATAATTGAGATAGCCAAGTCACTCATGAAAAAATTACTCACCCCATTTTAATGAGTGAGTAGTGTAGTAGAGGGTTGGTTAGGAAAAAAATGTGAAAGAGTATAGGTGATTTGTTTTCCAAATTATAACTCTAGAACCATTATCTACTTCCATAATAAACACATAATTAGGTGTGAACTCAACTCTTTTGACAAAACCAATGTGAGTGATCTGATAAAAATATAAGAGATTAGTGGATAATGAGGGAATACATAAAACATCCTAAAATGTCCCATAATTCACTTCAACAAATCCCCTCCTACCACCTTCTATAGAAGTATCATCAAAAAGTAATATGGAAGGCATATACCAAGGCTCCAATTATGAGAAAAGGTCCTAAGATGAATCCATGTGGTGTAAATAATCATAATTAACTTCCCATGTGGAAGGCTTGAATGAAATTGTAATAATTCCTTAGCCTTAGAAGACTCTTGTGCTAATGAACACATATTGATAGAATCAGGGACATTAATATTATGCTTCTCAAGAATATCTATCAGTTGGTAAATTTACTTCTTCATGCACTTGGTTTCATCATGCCCAGTTTTCTTATAGTAGGCACATGTGAGTCTCTCTTTCTTGGGTTTCCATTTTGAAGAGGACTCTTTTGATGCTTTGGAATTAACATCAAGTTTTTGAACCTTTTTTTTCTTTGGGTCCTTCTTATCCCCTTTATTTACCTTAGTACTATATGCCTTTTATTTATCATGAATCATAATTAAGGATTGTGATTTAGAAGACTTTAAAGTATCCATTTGAATAATATTTTCTTGATTTTGAGTCAAGTTAGTAGAAAAATCATCCAAGCATGACATAGTCCATGTAGCTCTAAAGGCATGCTTGGTGGCGTGGAAGGTAGAAATAAAGAAAAATAGTCTGAACCCAATTTGTCAAGGATGAAAAGAATAAATTGATCATCTCTTTTATTAATGCCACATAATTTCAATTATAACCTGAGTGATTTAAATTTAGTGAAGAGGTTGAATATAATGTCAAAGTTTCCTAAACTCATGATGATGGGTTTATTCTCCAACTCATGACCCATAATTATGTCCTACTTCTCAAAGAGTTTTTATAATGTGGTCCAAACATCATTAGGAGAAGTTATAGATTCAATATGGGAAAATAAGTTAGGAGACATAGACAAAAATAATATACCATAGGATTCATCATTTTGTTAAACCACTTCACCTTCTCTACATCAAGTGTCCATTACTTTTTTATATCCATCATGATTTGGTATAAACATTTACTCCTAAATAGGATTTAAAATTTAATTTCCCACTCATGATAGTTGAATGGTGTAAGAAGTGAAACTTGATTCTATTCCATGGTATAAAAAGGAAGTATATGTTGAATTGATTAGTGTTAAAAATATAAGAATATGCAACCCCTTAAATCTATAGAGGTTTAATTTTACAAAGCATGAGAATATCACCATTAAAAAAATTCATACTTTCAAAAAAAATGTAGCTAAAAATGATTTGTCAGCTAAAAGTTATTAAAGTCAGAAGTTCTTGCTCACAAAATAAATCTACACTTTGCATAAATTTTTAGGTGTGAAAAAAATTTGACTCAAGTTTTCATGAAAAATTTAAGATCCCTTGGGTTGTTTTTGATTAAGGGCTAAACTTTCATATAACTAGGGGGCTGAGGCTTAGTATGTCCTCATGAATGTAGGATTATCTTCCCTAATGACCTAAACAAGCTAAATAAACACATGTAGGGAAAAAACATTAAATGTAATAAAAACCTACATTAACATAAACCATGTCACCATGATCCAATGACATGCTTGGATATTACTCATATATTTAGTATATTTGGTTACTTAGGTGAGATGGTTAAATATAAATATATATGATGTAATTTGAATTAATATTGGATAAAGATATGTAAGTGATTTTTATTCTTTTTTGATAAAAAGGTAAACTATGGGTTTGAAAGGACCCAAAATATTGAAACAAAATGAAAAAAATATAAGACATGACCACCACAACAAGTGTAAATGACAATAAGAAATAGTCCCAGTCTAAAAATACCAAGGCCTACTTATAACAAGTCAAACAATGAAAGAAATAATTATTAACAATGAAAAGCCAACAAAATGTTAGAAAACCAAAAGAATCTTGAAGGGTCTCATAGCTCAACCACTTTTCAAGCATTATTTAGAGCCTAAATTTAGTCTTCAAGAATAATAATTAAAAAAAAACATCAATTCACTTTAGACTACCATACAAATTCTCAATAGTAAAAGCTATCTAAGTATTTGTATCTAGCAATGTCATTTAATTTTATACTCCTTGTTACTCTAATACTTGGTTGAACCATTCAATTGGATTTGGTTTTTATATAAATTAAATTATAATAGCCATCATCCTCTCCACCCTCATGGATAATATTTGTCTATGAGCTCACCAATCCCTTACTAACATACTCCTTATATCCCTCCTAAAAATTTAATAACCCTCATTCCATACATCCATCTCGAAAGCTAGATATATAGTTTTAGTTTGTGTCTATTTAATTATAGAATCATTATTTCCTCTCCCACATTCTATTGATCTTGATCCTAATATTCCATGTCTATGATCTCTCCATCCTCAATATCTATATCCTTTCATTCCTTCTCCATCATTGTATCCTCCAAGATACCTTCATTATCCTCATGAAGATCTTGATCCTAGTCTTCCATGTCTTTAAGCTCTCCATCTTCAAGATCTTTCATATCTTTAACTATGCCCATGATTTATTCTTCCTAATTTTATTTACCATTCAGTGTTGTGGACTTTAGATCTTATTCCTATTCTTTGGTCGGTTCATCCTCTTATTTTTTTTTCTTTTTTTTTCTTTTTTCCCTTGCATCATGTGATTTTAAGTTATCTTTCTTTTTCTAAACCTGGTTTTATTTTCTTTGACAAGTATTGGTTTCATGGTCCAAATTATTAGAATATGTAGAAACCATAAATTTAACTTCATATTCATTCAATTGTGTCCATATCCCATACTTGGAAGATAGCTTTATTCTTGATGAAAACAACCTATTGGTAGGGATGCTCACATAAAACCTAGCGTAGATCAGTCTCTTTCTATTTTTTGTTATCAGATCAAAATATAGGACATGCCCAATAATTTTATTGATTCCTATCAAAACTTCAGATTCCTTTAACTCTAGGGGAAGGCCT